>JAODAL010034317.1:0-44406 GCA_025379985.1 Phyllomedusa bahiana
TTTTTTTTCAAAATGAGGGCCCACTCTAACATTGCCCTTGTTTAGACCAGGGGTTTTCAAATGCCCCCCACTGTTGGGAAACTACAACTCCCAGATCATTTAATAATCATAACAGGGGGGATGATGGGGTTGTAGTTTCCCAACAGCGGGAGAGCCGCAGTTTGATGACCCCTGCCCTTTAACTAATACCATCAGAAATTCTAATCTGTCTTCACCTATAGGTCACCGGAGGTCTCGGGTCCCCACACCCAAATTTTCCTGGCATTTTTTATTGTCCCTATTTACTATTTTACGCCCTTTTTAAAAGCCTTTAAAAAGTGACTTTCGTCCCAATCACCTGCAGAGTGAAAATTTTTTTAGGTGTTCCAATGCGTAAAGAGCTTTGGTGAACCCCCTGCCCCGAAGCGTTACTCCCTTTTTTATAAAGAAATTCTAAATTTTTTTAAAATGCAAATAAAGATAGAAAAAAAACCACTAAAAAAACTAAAGCTAAAAGAAAAAATATCTACAAACTTTTTTCTACTCCACTGAAAATTTTTTTTGTCATTTCTTGGAAAGGGAAAAAATATTTTTTTACAAAATAATTTTTGGAGGACATTCGGGGCCACATGTTTAATCCCCCCCGGGCCCGGGGCGCACCTTTCCGCATTTTTTTCCCGGGCGGAATTGGCCTGATTTATGTGGGGGGGGGCGCGCCATACATGCGTGTAAAGTCCCCCGCCCCCGCCAGTGTGTTAGGCGCAGTGCGGGGACCGGGCGAGGCGGCTGCGCCTTGATTCCCCCCGGAGGTAGCGCACTCATACATGGGGGGAAAATTTTCCCTGCGCCCGCCATGGTGGGGGGGCACAGTGCGGGGAATGGGCGCAGTGCGGGACTTAGGCGCGGCGGGGCTGCGCCGAAAAACTTTCCGAGCAACAGGCTAAAAACAGCGAGAAATCACCCAATTGGGGGGCGGAGTATGAATAAAAAAATCGCCTTTAAAAAGGCGTTCAACATTCAGGAAAAAGCTGAAACCAAAAATTAAAAAATACAAAAACAAAATCACTTTCCAAATCCTAATTCCCAAGAATTCGGATTTTGGGGGAAAATTCCCGGGGAAATAAAGTAATTCAAATCTGAAACCTATTCATTGGTCGGCAAAAACGCCAAATCAAATAGGACGACGGGAAACCTTTAAAAACCCATGGGGAATTTGCCCAATCAGAACCACGGCGGATAGTTCAAAATACAGTAAAAATGCGAAAAGAGCTGATTGGTTAAGCTACGGGGACTTGCTACTCAGCCAACAGAATAGGAGCGACAGAGACCATTCTAGCCTAGGGAAAGTTTAGCCAATCAAAAAACCAGGGCGGGAAATAATTCAAAACTGTAAAAATCTGAAAAGAGGTGATTGCTGAGTAGCGGGGGGTTGGCTACCCAGCCAATCAGACCGAGCCTTCTCCCATTATAGTCTATGGAGAGATGGGCGTCTGAAATTCGGCGCTCAGCACCTTTCGGCATGAAGTATTAAAAAAAAAATCATTTTTTTAAAGTGTAAAAACTTTTTCAATAAAGAGCAAACCCCCTTCTTTACAAATAAAGCATTTTAAAAAACCCGAACAAGTTTTTGTCCCCCCGAGCCGGGCACTAGGGAATGAAAATAGAGAGTTTCCCGGGGGAAATACAGAATTCAAATTGTTTTAAGCTTTTCTCTTTGGGTGGGCAAAGCCACCCAAATAGAATAGGACACAAAGACCCATTAAATCCAGGGAAAGTTTTGGACCAATCGAATGGGAGGACAGTGGCCCATTCTAACCTATGAAGGGAGTAAAACCAATCAAAAAGGAGCGACAAGCCCCCTTATACCCTTTTGGAGAAGTTTGGACCAATCAAAATCAAAGGCGGGAAGTTCAAATACAGAAAAAAACGGGAAAAGAGCTGATTGGTGAGTGCGGTTGGCTGATACCCACCAATCAGAGTCGAGCTACTTCTCCCTTATGTCTATGGAGAGATGGGCCTCTGAAATCTCCGGCACTCACGCCGGCCCAAAATATTAATAAAAAATAAATTTTAAATTAAGTGTAAAACTTATCAATAAAGACCAACCCTTCTTTACAAATAAACATTTAAAAACCCAAACAACGCGTTTGTGCCGAGCCCGGCACTACATGGGGAATTGCAAAGAGAGAATTCCCGGGGAAATACGAAATTCAAATTGTTTAAGCATTCTCATTGGTCGGCATAAACCAGCCAATAGAATAGGAGCGACAATGTCCCATTAAAACCAGGGAGGAGAATTGACCAACCAAATAGGAGCACAATGTCCCATTATATCCAAAGGAGATAAATTGACCAATATATTCAAACGGGACAGTTAAAAATACAGAAAAAAAGCAGAAACGAGCGATTGTTAAAGCGGGGGGGGCTCTCCAGCTTAGCCAATCAGAGCGGAGCTAATTTCTCAAGGTTCTAGGGGGAAAAAAAAATTCTGAGCGCGCTCTGTGATTGGCAATTTTTAAAAAAGGCGGGTTATTTGGGCCAATGGGGAGCGAGCGAGCTCCCATGGGGTTTTCTAATGCAATCTGAAACAAACTGTACATGGCCCAAAACAAATTATAAGACCCAGAAGTTTTCCCGAGTGTATATAAAATGAAATAATATGGGGGGAACGAAAAAAAAAAAAATTTAAACAATAAAATCATTTTATTTCTTTATTTTCGTTGCCAAGGATCAATATATGGGTGCAAGAAAAAAAGAAATAAACATTATTTTATGATTTAATTTTTTTTCTTACCCCCATAGGGTTTAAATGGGCAATGCGTCCTATTCTGATTGGGGGTTTTTTCCGACCAAAGAAATGCTTTAAAATTTGAAATTACGTATTTCCCGCAAATTTTCTCTATTGCAATTCCCTATGTAGCGCCGGTCTCGGGACAAACGCTTGTTCGGTTTTTTTTAAATGCTTTTTTGGGAAAGAAGGGTTTTTCTCTTTACTATAAATTTTTTAACCCTTTTAAAAAAAAATGATTTTTTTTTTAACTTTATGCTGCACGGGCTGAGCGCCGAGATTTCAAAGGCCCCCCCAACCCCAAACTATAATGGGGGAAGAGCTCGCCTCTGATTGGCTGGGGAACCAAACTCCCTAGCTCAGCCAATCAGCTCTTTTTTTGTCTTTTTCTGTATTTTGAAATTTTCCCGCCCTGGATTCTGATTGGTCTAAAAATTTTCCAAGACTGAATGGGTCTCTGTCGCTCCTATTCTGTTGGCCGAGCAGCCAAACCCCCCTAGCTCAGCTAATCAGTCTTTTCTGTCTTTTTATGTTTTTTGAATTATCCCCCGGGATTCTGATTGGTCAATCCTTCCCAAGGTTTTAATGGTTTACTGCGCCCTTTTTCTGATTGGCTGTTTATGCCGACCAAATAAATAGGTTTCAGAATTTGAATTTCTGTATTTTCCCCCAATTTACAATATCATAAAAATTTTATATTGCCCTTCTAAAAGTTTTGGAAATGTTTTTTTTTTTTTTTTTTTGTTTTTTTTTTACGTTCAGCTCTTTTTGACACTGTTTTTTTTTTTCCCCCTTTTAAAGGCGATTTTTTCGGAAACATACTCCCGCTGCACGGAGCGAGGCCGGATTTCTGTGCGATCTTCTATTTTCTTCCTCGCATGTTCCGACCTCTTACTTCACCTCGTTGGAACATTTAAAACCCAAAAAAAACCCGGTTTTGCCTGTCGGAGCTGCCCAGCGTGCACTGCGCTCCTTTTGCCGACTCGCCCTTTCTGCCTCGGGGTTTTTCGAGCCCCGCCCGGGCCCCCCCCTGGAACGACTACCCCCCCGGGCCCCCACCGCGCCCATTGCACGCCCCTTCATGGGGGCGCAGCTGAAAGTGGAACGCTGCGCCATCCCTCGTCCGACAGGGGGATTCTGGCCGGGAGGGGGGCATATAAACCCCAAAAAACAGCGAAAACCCGATCATACATTCGCCCTCTGTTTTTTTGTTTTTTTTTTTAACAATTTTCTTTTACTTAGTAGCTAATTCTTGGGGGCCACCAATGGAGCGATTCCCGGGACCCACCTGAATTTTTTTCTTGGACCCCCCATAAGGGTGTTTCTTAGACCCACCCGTGGGGTTTATTCCTGGCCTCAACAGTGGGGTTTTATTTCTGGACCCACCCCGTGGGTTGATTCTTGGACCCCCAGTGGAGTTGATTCTTGGGAAAACCCCCCATGGAGTTGATTCTTGAACCCACCTGGAGTTTTATTCCTGGGGCCCCAACAGTGGGGTTGATTCTTGGGTCCCCCAGTAGAGTTTTTATTTTGGGGCCCCCCAGTGAAAAATTTATTTTGGGGCCTACAGTGGATTTTTGTTGGGGGGCCCCCGTGGAGCTGGTTCTTGGGGCCCACCCTGGAAGCTGACTCTTGAGGCCCCTCAGTAGGGTTAAACCCTTTGGGGCCCACCAGGGGAAAGATTTTTGGGGCCCTGCAAAGAGTTGATTTTTGGGGGCCCCCCAAGGATTTTTATTCTTGGGGCCCACCAGTGGAGTTGATTCTTGAGACCCCCCATGGGGTTATTTCCCGGGCCCCAAAGTGGGGTTTATTTTGGGGTCCACAGTAAATTATTCTTGGGGGGCCCCCCATAAATTGATTCTTGGGGCCTACCAGTGGGGCGATTGTTGGGGCCCACCAGGGGGGCTGGTTTTTTGGGGGGCCCCCCAGTGAAGTTGATCTTGAGGCCCATCAGTAGGTTAATCCTTGGGGGCCCCCCAGGGGAGAAGATTTTTTTGGGGGGCCCGCAATGGGGTTTGATTTTTGGGGCCCACCAATGGGTTTCATTCTTGGGGCCCCCTCGGTGGGTTAAAAAATTTGGGGACCCTCAGTGGGGTTGACTTTGAGGCCCCCCAATATTTTAATCCTTGGGGCCGACCTTGGGGTAGATTCTTGGGCCTCGCAAAGGAGTTGATATTTAGGGCCCACCAGTGGAGTTTAATCTTGGGGACCACCAGAGGAGTTAATATTGGGGCCACCAGTGGAGTTTTTATTGGGTCACCCGTGGGGTTGATTCTTGCAGCCCACCATTGAAGCTAAGATTGGCTCCCACCATGGAGTTGATTCTTAGGGCCATAAAGGGTTGATTCTTTGGGGGGCCCCCAGTGGAGTTTATTCGGGGCCCCCAGGGATTTTTATTCTTAGGGCCACCAGTGAAATGATTTTTAGGGCCCACCATGGGGTATTTTTTTTGGGGGGCCCATAAGTAGAATTGATTTTTGGGGCCTCACCCGTAGATTGTTTTTGGGGGCCCCTGGGAATTAATTTTTTTTGGGCCCACCATGGAGTTTTATTTTGGGGCCACCTGGAGTTAATATTTGGGGCCAAAAATGGAGTTTATGGGCTCACCCTTTGGGGTTGATTATTGGGGCCCACCAGGGGGTTATTTTGGGCCCACCAGGGGTTTTGATTCTTGGGGGCCCACCAGGGGGTTGATTTTTGGGCCCCCCACCGGGGGATTATTTGGGGCCACCATGAAATGATTTTTAGGGCCCACCGTGGAGTTATTTTGGGGGGGCCCCAAAAGTAGAATGTTTTTTTGGGGCCTCACAGTAGAGTTGTTCTTTGGGCACCCCATGGAGTTATTTTTGAGGCCTACCAGTGGAGTTGAATTTTGGGGCCCATCAGTAGAGTTGATTTTGGGGCCACCAGTGGATTTAAATATTTGGGGCCTACAAGTGGAGTTTATTGGGCTCACCATTTGGAGTTGATTATGGGGCCCACCAGTGGAGTTGTTTCCCTTGGGGCCCACCCAGGGGATTTTGATTCATGGGTACCCCCAAAGGGGAGTTTGATTCTTGCACCCTTTACCAGAAGCAAATTTATTGGGGCCCAAACCAGTGGAGTTTATTCTTGGGGGCCCATCAGTGGATATGATTCTTAAGGCCACCAGTGGAGTTGTTTTTTTAGGGCCCCCCCAGTGGAGTTATTTTTTGGGGCCCATCAGATGGAGTTGATTCTCGGGGCCCACCCGTGGAGTCAATTTCTGGGACTCACCAGTGGTGATGATTCTTGAGGCCCTTCCTACAGCTATTATACATGACTACATATACCTCAGATGCCTCTTGTTTTCTGCATCTCCTTCTCTGCATTTCTCCCTGAAAAGCAGCCCCATGTCTACTATTTTTAGTGACCCACCTTGCCCATTGGCTTACTGGGGGTTTACCCCGCTCCCCTGTGAGCCAGTCACAGCCCAGTTGTAGTCTTAGATTTTTTTAAGGTTCTCCAACTTTTTTTATTTTTTGACAGCGACTTTTCCATGAAAGCCACGTGAGGCTTCAATGAAGCACAGCAAGACTACTGCTCGGACTCTGAAATGTGATAATAATGGCTATCCAGGAAAGTCCGTTAGTTTCACATTTCATGGGGCGCAGGTGCCTTTTTTTTACGCATGCGCCACTCATGCATTTAACTTTGTTGGCCATTTTTATTGATGCCTCTGCTCCTAGCGGTGCACAATGCACAGGTTTTCTGGTGCCGCCCAATCTACTAATGTTTATTTTTTATTCAGGCACTGTCACTCCCCCAGGCCAAAAATTATTTTGGTCGTCTCAAACCAAAATTTTACTTTGACACCTATAGCCGCCATTCACCTCTCCCATGAAAGACACCATTTCCACGTCACTTATTGCAAAAGACGCCTTTGTCCCCTCACGATACTTTCACCACAGCTGCTGCCAGAAAGGGCACAAAGTGCGCAGTGCCAGAAATACAGTGACTCTTGGCCTGAAAGCCAATAATGATCCCTTTTTGTAACTCTAATAAATTGACCCTTTTACCGATGACAACAACGAGGGATATACGTACAGACAGCCTATCACACACCTTATATACCCACCTAGCCAGCACACCTTCATGAGCTATGCGCTGCCGACGTTGAAAGTAATAAGTGGTCCTAACAATTGACTCGAAGATGTATATTGCACACTTAGGGCCACATGTAATAACACTGTCTAGGTCTAAAATTCACTTTGTTTCCCATAGCAACCTATCAGAGCCCATAGCAACCAACAAGCGTCTTTTATTTTTCCAAGCACTATATAAAATAAAAGGGGCACCCTGTTTGGTTGAAGGGAAAAAAAAGGAAATTTTTTTAGACTTGCATTTTTTCATACTTTGGGGCCCTTAAAAAACCAAAATACATTGCTGCAATTGTTTTGTTTTTTTTTCCTTCTGCCCACCCCAAAAATATTTTTGGGGCTTCTCAATACAGACAGTCCCCCGACTTACAACGTTGCAACTTACATCTGTCCCCTAGTTACAAAGGGAGACTTAGGGGCTGCTGGACTTGTAGTTCCCTGTTCCAAGCCGTAGTAGCTGTGGGAAAAATTTTCCCAACATGCCACAGCAGCACAAGGGAAATCTTCTTAAAACAGGGGCACAGACAGCAAAAACAATGTAAAAACCCTTCCCTGCATTATCTGAAACCAAAACAAAAAATATTAATAAATATACATGTTCTGGCTTACATACAAATTCAACTTAAGAACAAAATTAAAGTCCCCATCCCGTTTGTAACCCGGGGACTGCCTGTTTACATACAGTGCCTTGCGAAAGTATTTTGGGGCCCCCCGAACTTTTTAAACCTTTTTTCCCCATTTCAGGCTTCAAACATAAAGATATAAAAAATTTTAATTTTTTTTTTTTTAAGAATCAAAAACAAGGGGACACAATTGTGAAGGGAACAAATTTATTGGATTTTTAAACTTTTTAAAACATAAAAAAAAAAAATGGGGCTTCAATATTACCGGGGGCCCTTTTCTTTCAGTGCGCAAACTCACTCCAGAAGTTCAGTGAGGATCTCTGAATATCCCTGTTCCTAAATGACTGATGATGATAAATATAATCCACCTGTGTGTAATCAAAGTCTCCGTATAAATCACACTTCACAAGTGATATTCTCAGGGTTCAGATTAAAGCGCAAGAGCATCATGAAGACCAAGGAACCACACCAGGCAGGTCGTGATACCTGTTTGTGGAGAAGTTAAGAGCCGATTTGGATACAAAAATATTTCCCAAACTTAAACATCCCATGGAGCATGTGCAAGCAATTGAATTGAAATGGAAGGAGTAATCAACCACTGCAAATCTACCAATACCCGGCCTTCCCTCTAGATTCATCTCAACCAAGAGAAGACTGATCCAGAGAGCAGCCAAGAGGCCCAAGATCACTCTTATGAACCTGCAAGAGAGATCTACACAGAAGCTGAGTGGGAGAAACTGTCATCAGGACAACAATCAATCACTGCACAAATCTGGCCTATTAATGGAAGAGGCAAGATAAGCCAATATCTCACAGATATCCAGAAAAATGTACTGGTTTACCCCAGTTTGCCACAATGCCGGCCTGGGAGACACCAAACCAAAGTGGAAGAAGGGGCCGGGCCCGGGAGACGCCAAACATAGTGGGAGAAGGGCCGTCTGGGAGACACCAAACACGTGAAAGACGGGCCGCCTTTAGACACCTAAACATTTTGGAAGAAGGGGCCGCCTGGGAGACACCAATCAAGTGGAAGAAGGGGCCAGCCCGGATACGCCAAACAATGTGGGAGAAGGGGCCCGACCCTGCGAGACGCCAAGAACATTGGGAGAAGGGGCCGCCCGGGAGACCGCCAAACATGTTGGGAGAAGGTGCCGCCCGGAGACACCCAACATGTGTTAGAAGGGGCCTGCCCGGGAGACACCAAACAAGAGTGAAGAAGGGACCCCGAGGCCTGGGTGACACCAAACACGTGGAAGATGGTCCACCCGGGAGACACCAAACATGATGTAAGAAGGGGCCCCTCTCTAGGGAGGACCAACCACAAACATGTGAAGAAGGGCCGCCCGGGAGACACCAAACATGAGGAGAGAAGGGGCCGCCTGGAGACACCAAACATGTTGGAAGAATGGGCCGCCCGGGAGACACCAAACATGTGGTGAAAGTAGGGACCGCCTGGGAGACACCAAACACGTGAAGAAGTGTCCGTCCCCCCACGGGAGACACCAAACATGTGGCAAGAAGTGTCCGCCACGGAGACACAAAACATGTGGAAGGAGGGGCCGCCCTGAATACACCAACATTGAAGACGGGGCCGCCCGGGAGACACACAAACATGTGGAAGGAAGGGGCGTCCGGAGACACTCAAACATGTGGAAGAAGGGGCCGCCATGGGAGAAACACTCAAACATTGAAGAAGGGGCCGCCTGCGGAGACACCAAACAGTGTGGAAGTAAAGGGCCAGCCTGGGTGACAACCAACATGTGGAAATCATATTAAAAGGAAGGGTAAAAACCCACTAAAAATCTACCAAAAGACCGGCCGTCCCTCAAAAACTTCACCAACAAGGAAAACTAATCAAGATGCACCAAACAGGCCCATGACACCTGCATGAACCGAAAGAGATCTCAGCGAGGTGGGAGAGTTTGCCCAAAGGACAACAATCTCGTACACTCAATTATTAATGGGGGAAACAATTTAGTGTATTCGGGCATAACATTAGGGGACTAAACGGGGGCTCTTCCCAAGTGCCCAAAGATATTCATAATAGATAAAAAAAAAAAGGCAGTCCACACACAGACGTTTAAAATCAATGGTACTTATCTTTTTACTTAGCTTAGTTCATGCCCCATAAATTTCAGGGTATATTCACACAAATACAGGCTAAAAAGGGAATAAAAAAAACCTTAAAAGATGTGTTCCCCAATGCAATAAAAGTCCTTAAATAAAAAGGAGGGGATTTTAGCTTGTTTCTTATATGAAAGTCCCCCAACTAAACAGAACGAGAAAAGCAAGAAAACTGACGCGAAGCCCCCACAGGAAAACGCCGAACCCCCAGTGTGACTTTTTCGGATGTGGTCCTCCTTCTTCAGACGGCGTCATTTGACGCTATCCCCCAAGTGTGACGTCACATCCATTATATTTAAGGACTTCATTGCTATTGCATAACACATCATAAGGTTTTTCACTCCGTTATAGCCTGAAATTTGTGTGAATAACCCTAAAATTTTTATGGGGCATGAACTAAGCAAGTAAAAGAAAAGTACCATTGTTTTAAAAAACGTTGTGTGTGGACTCCTTTTTTTATTTTTTTTATCATCTACACTGCACATGTGGCCTTCATACTGATACCTGTAGAATACAGATAACATGTCAATAAAACTGTTTTTGGGGGAGAGGTGCAAAATGTACAGACACTTTGGCTGTATAACTTGTTTTTCTCTCGCCTCTTCTTGCAAGCGTGGCAAGAAGAAAGCCATTTCTCAAAGATTCCATTAAAAAGTTTTTTTTAAAGTTGCCACAAAACCCCGGGGGAGACACCAAAACTTTTGGGGAAAAGGTGTCTGCTCAATGAAAAAAAACCCAAAACTTTTGGGGCCATAATGAAAAAACGATATTTTTGGCGTAAAAGCAACAAGCTCATCCCCCTGAACACCCCTTCCCCACTGAAATAGGGGTGGTGGCAGCATCATGGTTTGGGCTTTTTCAGCAGGGACAGGGATGATTGTTAAAAATTGATGGGGAAGATGGATGGACCAAACGGGCCTTTGGAAAAAAACCTTTTGGAGTCTGAAAAAGGGCCTGAACGGGAATGGAGATTTATCTTCCCAACAAGACAATGATCCCAAAAACATAAAGCAAAACAAATGGAATTTTTCCAAAAATAAACGTATCCAGGTGTTAGAAAGGCCAATCACGTCCAACCTGAATCCAATCGAGAATCTTGGAAAAAGCTGAAAACTGCTGTTCAAACGCTCTCCATCCAACCTCACTGACTCCAGCTGTTCACAAACGCTCTCCATCCAACCCCATGAGCTCCAGCGTTCACAAACCTCTCCATCCAACCTCATGAGTCCAGCTGCTCACAAACGCTCCCCATCCCAACCCCACTGAAACCCCCCTCACAAACACTCTCCATCCCCCTCGCAGCTCCGCTGTTTACAAAAAAGCTTCCATCCAACCTCCCTGGCTTCAGCTGTTCACAAACCTCTCCATCCAACCTCCATTCCCCTGCTTTCCCCCAAACGCTCTCCATCCAACCTCCTGAGCCCGCTTTACAAAAAACCCCCATCCAACCTCACTGATCCACTGTTCACAAACGCTCTCCATCCAACCCCCCGAGCTCCAGTGTTCCAAAAACGCTCTCCATCCAACCTCACTAGTCCGCTGTTTTTTCAAACGCTCTCCATCCAACCCCACTGAGTCCGCTGCTCCCCAAACGCTCTCCTAACCTCACGGCCCGCTGTTCACAAACGCCTCCATCCAACCTCATGAGTCCAGCGTTCACAAACCTTCCATCCAACCCCACGACTCCAGCGTTCACAAAAGCTCCATCCAACCTCATACTCCACTGCCACAAAAGCTCTCCATAACCCCCACTAGCCAGCTGCTCACAAACCCTTCCATCCAACCCACTGAGCTCCCGTGCTCCAAACGCCTCCCCTCCAACCCCACTGAGCTCCAGCTGTTCACAAACGCTTCCCTCCCAAATCACTGAGCTCCCGCTGCCACAAAAGCCTCCATCCAACCCAATGAGCCCACTTTCCCCAACGCTCTCCCTCCCCCTCACGAGCTCCACTGTTTTTACAAACCTCTCCATCCAACCTCACTGAGCTCCAGCTGTTCACAAACCTCTCCATCCAACCTCACTGAGCTCCAGTGCTCACAAACGCCTTCCCTCCAACCTCCCGGGCTCCTGCGCTCACAAACTCTCCCTCCAACCTCACTAGCTCCTGTGTTCCCAAAGCTCTCCATCCAACCTCACTGAGCTCCCTGCTCACAAAAAGCTCTCCACCAAACCTCCTGAGCTCCTCTGCCACAAAAACCCCCTTTCCCCCCAAACCCCACTGAGTCCACTCCACAAACCTCTCCATCCCAACCCCAGACTCCTGCTGCTCAAAAACGCTCTCCATCCAATCACTAGCCCAGCTGCTCCAAACCTCTCCATCCAAACCCCCCTGACTCCAGCTGCTCACAAAAAGCCTCCATCCAAACCCCCCTGAGCTCCGCTGTCCAAACGCTCTCCACCAACCTCACGAGCTCCAGCTGTTCACAAACGCTCCCATCCAACCCCATGAGCTCCCGTGCTCAAAACGCTTCCATCCAACCTCACTGAGCCCACTGTTTTTCACAAACGCTCTCCATCCAACCTCACGAGCTCCACTGTTCACAAAAAGCTCTCCATAATCCTCCTGAGCTCCATGTTCCAAACGCTTCCCCACCAACCTCCTGACTCCACTGCTCACAACGCTCTCCATCCAAAACCCCACTGATCCGCTGTCACAAACGCCTCCATCCAACCTCACTGAGCTCCACTGCTCCAAACGCTCCTCCCTCCACCCCACGGTCCCGCTGTACAAACGCTCTCCATCCAACCTCACTGACTCCACTGCTCACAAACGCTCTCCATCCAACCTCACTGGCTCCATGCCAACAAACGCTCTCCATTAACCTCCCCGAGCTTTCCCGCGTTTTTACTTACGCTCTCCCCTTTTTTTTTTCCCAAACCCCACTGAGCTTCCCGCGTTTAAAAAACACTCTCCCTCCAAACCCCACTGGGCTCCAGCTGTTCACAAACCTCTCTATCCAACCTCCTGAGCTCCCCTCCAAGGAAGAAGGGCAAGAATTTCATCTCTCGAGTGCAAAACTGGGGAAAAACCCCAACGAAATTTAGCGTAATCGCAGCAAAAGGTGGTGCTAAAGTATTCACCTTAAGGGGAAGAAAATTTTGCAGCCCCCCTTTTCAGTTTTTTTATTTTTTACAAAAATTTAAAAATCCTAAAAATTTTTTCCACTTACAATTGTTCCCCTTGTTGTTGTTCTTTCCCAAAAAAAAGAGAATTTTATTCTTTTTTGTTTGAAACCCGAAAAGTTGCAAAAATTGAAAAATTCGGGGGCCGAATTCTTTCGCAAGGCACGTTTTTAAAAAAAAACCATGATGACAATATACTCAAACAAGTGGGGGAAAAACGGTAATTAATCCCAAAAAAAATCACTATCAAAGAAAAAATACAATACAAAAAAGGGGCAGTTTATAACAAAATATAATTGAATATGAATAATAAATATATCTAAATCTTTACCCTTTTTTTAAATCTCATCTTTTTACTATCATCTATCTTCTAATAAAAAATTTTTTTACTATTCACTGGTTTTTCATTATATGCATCATCTATTGTATATATATTTTTGTTTGATCAGTTACCGTTATTAAAGACTTGTTTGATTCCAGAGGTACTAATTAATTTATTAAAATTAATTAATAAAATTCTGTTTATATATTGATTTATTCACTGTCTGTTATTAGGTCTTGCACATGTTTTTTTCTTATGATATAATTGTTGTTTAGTGCGTATTTGAGACACCAACAATTTTTTTTTTTTTTTTGAGAATTTTTTAATTTAAAATCTAAGGAGTGATTGGGACACTTCCATACACAGTATATACAGTAGGAAAAATAAGTATTTGATATACTGGGGATTTGCAAGTTTTCCCACCTACAAAAAAAAAATGGAGAGGTCTGTAATTTTTATTGTAGGGAACTTAACTGTGAAGGGCTAAAAAAAAAATTATTAAAAAAATTTGCATTTTTTTGACAGAAAAGTATTCAATACTATAGAAAAATTACAGATCTTTCTATTCTTCATAGATAGGAAAACTTGCAAAATCGCCAGTGTATCAAATATTGATTTTCACCACTATAGACCCAGTGCTACCACAATCATACGGCTGAATCGACATTCATTTGTTTGGCTATCGTATAATAAATTGCTGACCTTTACTAAAAGGGCTTGTTCACACGGAGTTTTTTATCCGGTTAAAGTGCTTTTTAGATCTGTCTCGGGACCGACAGGGCGACCCAGGGCGATCTAACAAGTAGCAGTGATTTTTATCACTGCGGGCTATGAGGAAGACGCAGCGGTGTTCACATGAGAGATTGCTGCTGCGTGTTTCCATAGCGCAGCTCGGGTCATGCAATTCTTTCCAAGACGGAGCTGAGCTGCGCTATGGAAACATGCAGCGGTGATCTCTCATGTGAACGCCGCTGCGTCTTCCTCATAGCCCGCAGTGATAAACTCACTGCTACTTGTTAGATCAGTCTCTGGGTCGTCCTGTCGGTCCCCGAGACAGATCTAAAAAGCGCTTGTAACACGGAGTGAAAACTCCATGTGAACAAGCCCAAACAACTACAAGCTGTTTGTGTGTCTGTACACAGATATGCTGATACAGTCCTGTAATTCCAGAGTGTACTATTGTGGGGAGTAGCATGAATTGTAATGGAAGCTAGCAGGCTGATTTTGTGCTACTAAAATATAATCAAGTATTCAGGACATAGAGCTAAACCTTGAAAGGAATGGCCCTTGAAAAGTATTGTACATGACTATGATTTTTTTTTTTTTTTCTTTTTCACTGAAGTATGCAGTTTCAAAGAGCCACAGTCAGCTTTAGAATCACACTTGCTGTTCAGGCTGTAGACAGGTTTAACCCCTTACCGCCGGAGCCAGTTTTGGCCTCTCTGACAGAGCCCTATTTTTGAAATCTGTCATGTGTCACTTTTTGTGAGAATAACTTTTTGACATTTTAACCTATCCATGTGATTCAGAGATTGTTTTCTCGTGACACATTGTGCTTTAAGATAGTAAGTAAATTTGGTCCAAAAAATGTTTGTTTATTTGTGAAAAATATCAAAAAATCGTGAAAATTTGAAAATTTTCCAATTTTAAACTTCAAAAATTTCTGCATGTAGACAGATAGTTATTCCACTCAAAATAGTTTATAACTGGCATCTAACCCCATGTCTGCTTTTAGTTTGGCATCTTTTTTTAAATGTCTTTTTTTTTTTACGACATTAGGGGGGTTAGAAATTTAGTAGTAATTTTCAAATTTTCAACAAAATTGGCAATATACATTTTTTAGAGAACCCATTCCAGTTTAACTTTGGTTTTTGTTTGGCCTTATTTAGATTCCCCCCATAAATGCCCTCATTAAGAAACTACCCCCTTTTTAAAGTTTTCAAAACCCCCCTTTTAGGGAAGTTTTTTAACCCATTAGGTGTTTAAACGGGAAATTTAAAGCAAAGTGGAAGTGAAAATTTCAAATTTCACTTTTTTTGCGATTTTTAAATTTTTTATACATTGTTCAAAGAAAAACGGAAAAATGTAAATCGGGGAAAATACAATTTAAAATATTGTTTCCCCCAGATTTTTTCCTTTTTTTCCAAAAAGATACCCATATGTGGCCCTAGGCATTTTTTGGGCTAAACCCAACAAGCCCCAAAAATAGGGGAGCCCCTTCGGGGGTTCTGGAGTTCATTTTCATTACCATTTTTTTTTAGGGGCCATTTCGGGTTTTTTTTTTGGGGGGGGGACCCCCCAAAGGGTTCCAAAATTAAAAAACCCCCCAAAAAAAACCCCAAAATTGGGAAAACTACCCCCTTTAAAGGGAATTATCCGGGGGTTTTTAGTGGCATATCCCCCCCACGGGTGTGCCCCAAAAAAAATTTTTTTGCTTTTGGGCTGGGGAAAATTGAAAAAAAACAATTTTTTTTTTTTTTAAAATAATTTTCCCCAATTTTAGCTGAAAATGTTTAATTTTTAAAAGGAATCTTGGTAAAAAAGCCCCCAAAACCTTTTTTAAAACAATTTCTTCCAAGTTGGGCAATCCCCCTTACGTTGGGTGTAATCTGCTTTTTGGGCGAGGGCGGGGGGTATAAGGGAGGGAGCGTACTTGGTTTTTGGAATGCAGATTTTGGGGGGGGGGCCATGTAAACATATATAAAGGCCCCCAAAGTACCAAACAGGTAAACCCTTTCCATAAGTCAACCAAATTTTGGGAAATTCAGCACGCCTCAAAAAAAAATTTCATCTGGGGTGTATTGTACTTTTTGGGTTTGCACGGGGTGTTACAAATTTGCTTTTTTTTGCTTTTGGGCTATGAAAATGAGGGGGAAAACCAATTCCCCCAAAGGGTTTTTGAGCTTAAATTTTTCCGGGCTTTTCCCGTGCAGGGGGAAAATGACGGGGATTTTTATTTACTTTTGGGGTGGGTTACAATTGCAAGGGTATAAAATTTTAAAATAGTTTTTTTTTATGTTTTTTTTATTTTTTACCCCAATGGGAAATAGGCTAAAAAAAAAATTGCGTTTTTATGTTGTTCTTTTGATACCATAACGTTTTCAGTTTTTTGAAAATACGGAGATGATTCTGGGCGGGTTTTTTGTGGATTTTTTTAAATTTTTTTAAATTATTTCCCAAATTTATGGGGGGATTTGCCGCTTTGATCACTTTTTTTTTTAAAGGTTTTTGTGGGCTTTTTAAACAAATACACCTTTCCCGGGTTTATTGTTTTTTTTTTTTTTATTTTTTTAACACGGTACCGGGGGCAGTATAACTGACATATAGTATTACCATCAGGCGATACGATAAAAGCGAAATCCTTTTTGTATATTTTTTTATTTTTATTTTTTAAACACAAATAAACATTTTTATTAAAAAAAGGAAAAAAATTTTTTTGCATCGCCATAGTCGAACCATAACTTTTTTTTTTTTTTCTGTGTACGGAGCGTGTGGGGGCTTTTTTTTTTTGGGGGGGGAAAAGGGTTGAGTTTTTATTGGTATAATTTTTGGGGGACAAAAAATTTTTTGATCTTTTTAAACCCCTTTTTTTTTGGAAAGGGGCAGGGTGAAAAAAAAATACTGCAATCCTGAAGTGTTTTTTTTTTTTTTTATTTTTTAACAGGCTCACTTTTGCATTTTCCCATGACCAAATTAGTTTTACTCTCGGGGTCATACGATTATGGCGATACCCTATTTTATATATTTTTTTTTAAATTTTAAAAGCAATTTTTAAAAAAAAAAAAAAAGTGTTTTTTTTGGGGTTAAATAATTTTATGCATCGCAGTTTTCTGGACCCAATAACTTTCTTATTTTTCCATTTTCGAACGTGTATGATTTTTTTTTTGGGGATGAACGAATTTTTAAATTTGGGTACAATTTTGGGGCTTTCCTATTTTAAAATTTTTTTGATCGCTTTTTTTTTCCAATTTTTTTCCCGCAAGATGTACAAAAATGCAATTCTGTGACTGTTTTTTTTTTTTTTTTTTATGGTGTTAAACGTAGGGGTTTAATTAACAGGGACAGATTTATGGGGTGGGTCTTTTCGCAGCGGCGATCCCAAAATTATGGGAAACTTTATTTTTTTTTGATTTTTTTTTTTTTTTGGGGCAAATTGGCGTTTGAAAAAGGGGAAAAGGGCGGTTTTCCTTTATTTTTTATTTTTTTTTTTGTGTTTGTTTTTTAAACTTTTTTTTCATTTTTTTGACATTTTTTTTTTCTTTTTTCACTTTTTTTCACTTTATTTTTCTAAACCCAATCATCAAATTCTTTTTAGAATGCAGACCGTGCCCAGTATCAGTATTGTTTTGGGGGTTGCCATGACAAGCCTGTCCCCAAAGGGGCCCACAATGCATTGGGGGGAATGGTGACGGTCACTTTAAACCCCCCGGGAAAGTCCCGTTCATTCCCGGGGGCACGAAGGAGAGGGTTTGCCCCCACTAAAGTGGGGCCCACCCCGCTGGAGCAGGCGGGAGGACTCACTCCTCTGCCTGGGGCTTTATTACGCACCTTTCCCCAGGCTGGGGTAATGAACCCGGGAAATTTCCCCCGGGGCCCGGAGCCCATTTCCGGGGGGGTTTTGATGCGGCTTTGGGGAAAGCGGTAATTTACCGTGGTCCCATTTGCGATCGGGGCGGGGCTCGCCCGAAAGCCCGCCCGATCGCCAGGGCGTTTTATACCCCTTTTTGGGGGAAAGGGCCCACCCCCGCTGGGGCCTATCCATACGCCCTATTGGGGAAAGGGGGTTAAAGCAGGGGGATTGACACATAAGCTTTTGCTGTTTCTAGCTATTCCTGTTGGCCCCAAATTTAAAAACGGCTTATTCAAGACGGAATTGCGACCCGGGATTGCGCTCGAAATTTCCGGTTTTGAAAAACCAGGGCGGGGGCAGAGGCGCGGCCCCCCCCCCCCATAGACTTGCTTTATCCACGGCGGTATTGCGCCTGGATAATTTTCATGTCAGTTTCCCCCCCGGCGGCTTTGGGCCGAGCGGGGGAAGCGACGGAATCCACCTTTCTCTATGAGAAAGGGGTTGGATTACCGTAATTACTGCGACGGTTTGGGGCCCCGTACTGCAGCGCAAATCTGGCCCCGCAGTACGGCGCCAATCCGCGCCAAATTTAACCCTTTGTAAAGGGCCCCTTAGGGCATTTTCCCAAATAAAGGGTTTTTTGGGGCCGGTTTTTCACCCGGGTTTTGGGGCGGTTTTTCAGCCCGCCTAAAAAACCCGCCGTAAATGACCAAATTTAAAAACCCCGTCAGCAGTCCCCCGCAGGGTTTTTTCCCCCCCGGCGCCCAAAACTTTGGGAAACATGCCCCTGTCTTCCCACCCGGTTTCCGGGGAGGAAACCCTGTGCATCTCAATGGGGGGGGGGAAAGGGCTGCCCTCCGACCCCTTTTCGGGAGAAAACCCTTTCCCCCCCGCGGCCGGGGGACGCCGAAAAAACCGGACAAAAAACCGGGCCCGGGAAAAACCCGGGCCAGTTTTTGCCCACTGCCATGAAAACGGCCCCTTAGGGCCTTTTCCCACTGCACAAGACAAATCCCGGGCCCTTTTTGCCGGCCGGTATTTGTCCTTTTTTTTCCCCCGGCCCCCCACGGCCGGGGGGGGAAAGGCTTTTCTCCCGTGAGCGGAGAAGACCCTCCCCCCCCCCCATTGAGAAGCAAATCTTGTCGGGAAACCCGGACGGAAGATTGTGCCTAAAAAATATTTTCTGAAGGGACCCCCGGCGAAAAAAACCCGCCAAAGGGCCAAAACCTGTGCAGGGGGGGACTGTGCAGGGTTTTTTTCCATAGAGAAACCATTGTCTCTTTTCGGCCGGGGTTTTTTCCGGGCGGTCTAAAAAAGGGGGCCAAAAAACCCTTTGCTGTGGGGGGACATGCCTTAGGGTGCGTTCAAACGGAAAAGGGGAAACAAAAACAGCTCTGTTTTTTTCCTCTCCTTTCAAGGGGTTTTTGGACTTTTTTTTGTCCTGGTTTTTCCCCCTGGGTTTTTTGGAAATGTTTTTCAAAATCCCCAAAAAAACACCCACTATAGGTTGGGGTTTTTTATTCCCCTTTTTTTTTTTTTTTCAAAAACCGAGCCAAAAACCGCCCGGGCTACATTTTGAGGGTTTACAAATTTATACAAAGTTTTTTTTTTTTGTCTAGGGGAAAACCCGTCCCGGGAAAAATGTGGGAAGTTTTAATCTTTTGCGGCGCCGGCGGTTGGGGGAAAATGCCCGGCGGACAAAAAAATTCAGTGGGGCCCGCAGGGGGGGTTTTTCAAAAGAAGGGCTATGGGAGAGAGTTTGTTGCAGGGTTTTGACGGTTCCTAAAAAACCCCAAACCCTCGGAAAAAAACCCTCCCAAAACCCCGCCGTGGGGGCATGCCCTTCACTTTTTAAATCTCCTTCATCATGTCAGTTTTATTACACAGGCTACAAAGCCCCAAAGGTGTTTAACCTTTTGCTAAATGAGAACTTTAAAAATCCTTAGCTAAAGATAAAAATCTGGGAAGGGGACTCGCCAAACGCGGACTGAGTGACTGGGTCAGGGGAGATAAAAGAAAGCAGGAAAGGTGGGGCCTAACCCGAGAAAAATTGGTTTTACCCCTTTTTAGGAAATTTAAAAACTTCTTTATCTTTTGACCAAAAAAAAAACAACCCAAAACAATGTATTTAGAAAAAATCTTCAACTAAAACCCCCCCCTTCTTAAAAACCCAATCGTTATAGAAAAACCCCCTTTTAAAAAATTAAAAAATTTGGGGAAAATAAACTTCCCGATTCTTATAAAGAAACAAATAATAATTTTTTTGATTTTCCAAAATTTAATATGTAAAAAAATTTTTTTCGGGTTTTAAGGGGAAATTTTTAATTTTTCCCCCAGCTCCAAAACATCAGTACTCCCCCAGTGCGCTAAATTTCCCAAGTACTGACTACTGAAATGAGATTTTTTTTTGCATATGTTTTATGAAAAACGAGACCTTTTCAAAACTGTCTTCAGCTTGATGTCTTTTTCCGCTGTCATTATTTTAACCCTTGAGGGGGAAAACCCCTTTCCCAAAAAAGGGAACCCCCCTTCTCCCACAGTATGAAGTGGAAAAACAAAACAAATACTCATTGACTGACCCGGGAGATTTGACAAGCTTTTATATTTAATTAAAAAATTGTCCCCTCGGAGCTTAACCGCCAAAAACATTTTAAAGGGCCCTAAATTTTTTAAAAATTTCTTGGCCCAGAGAGATTTGGGAAGGGCCCCGAACGCTTTAAAGAAAAAAAAACTCTCCAAAGAGCAGACCTCTCGTATTGTTGCTGCAGTTGGGGAGGAAATGAATGTGTATTTGTCCTTGCTATGACAAGGTGATCGGGTTTAGGGTTTTTCTGATATTGGAATTGGGGGGTGTGATAAAAAATTTTTTAAAAAAGTGCTCTTTTTAAGGGGGGAAAAAAGTTTTTTTTTGTCCCTTTTTTTACCCACTGGGTTTTATTTTTTCATTGAACCTCACATCTGTAATTACAATGCCACAGTGCTGAGTTCTATGGGGAGGGGATCCCGTAACAGGTTTGGTGCGGAAATTTTTACTTAACCATTTTCTGTTGAAATGTATGCAGGTCAGCAGTTATTTGAGACTTTAGAAATATTATTTTGATGTATTGAAGGCTTTGATTATTTTTGGCAACCTGTCACTTTGACAAGCTTAAAGGGATTTTGCCACAAAGTAAAATTGACGTGGGAAGCTTGCAGATGAAATAACAAACATTTTTCCCATTCATTATTTTTAAAAAATTTTGCAAAACCCTTTTGTTTTAAGCGTCCTTTAGTGATCCCTTGTTTACAGCTGTCTCCAGGGGGTAACACCAGGGCCCGAAAACTCCTCCCGGGCCTGGGCAGACAAAGCTTCCCATAACATTTCCCCTTTAGGAAACTACTGAGTATTTAAACCCCAGGTTTCTGTCCCTTCTTCTTTCCCTCCTTTTTTATTCCCCTAATTAGTCAAACAGTGCAAATAAAAAAAAAAAAACCTCAATCAGGTATGTGCATTGTTTTAATGAAAAAAATCCCCCAGGTTTGGGTTTCCTGCAAAAAATTTGAAAACCAGGACCCTGGCCTGGGGCAAAAAAATTTACCTCTCAGCTACCCCACAATGCTTTACATTTAAAAGACCTTTCTTTGACTTTCAAAAAACAAGACTTGATTTTTGATGGAAAAAAATTAAAAAAAAAAAAAATTTAAAAAAGGGGTTTTTGGAAGGGGAGGGAAAAGAGTGTGTCATAAGAAAAAGTGTTGGGCAAAAGAGGGTGGGCATACATAAAGTTTTTCAATTTTCTCCAAAATTTCGGTTTTTAAAACCCTTCATCAAAGGGAAAGGTAAAGGGGCTGAAAGGTCTGTGAATAAATTAAATTTTGGGATGTGAAAAAACTGGCCCCAAAATTTTAAAAGGAGTTTGGGAAAATTTTTCTTTTTACCCCAAATACGGGAAAACCAACGCTACCCTTTCAATAAAGATCTTATCAAATTAATGACAGTGCACATAGCCAATAAGGCAGGAGGGGCTGGACAAGAACCCTGTACCCCTGTTTTAATAATGGTATTGTAGAATAAAGCAGGGCTCGGTAATTAAAATTTTTAAATTTTTTAAAAAGTTGTTGGGGGGCCACTTCTCTGAGGGGAAACGACCCGCGGAATGTGCAAAGGGGGCATCCGGGGCCCGCCAATGTAGAGTTTACTTTTCTGGGTAATATTTACTAATTTTCTTTAAACCCATTTTTTGTGCCTCTCAACCATGTTTACATTGGTTACTATATTCTTTTAGGGTTTTTACTGAGGAGTGTGAATTATATTTGTTAATTACCTCTCCCAAATTGTAAGGGTATTTTCACACGGCGTGTTTGGGTCCATGTTTTAGATTTTTTTCGATCCGAAAAAAAAACATCCAGAAGCGTGGTTTTAAATTGCACCCAACCCCGCGTTCAACACCAGGTTTCATTTTGGGTGCCGCAGGAACGCCCCTAAAAATTTTTTGATTTAAAGGGGCCTGCGGCAAATTTTTTTTGGATTAAAAATTGACAAGACAAAATTTTTTTTAAGGACCCAAAAAAACGCATCAGAAAGCGCATGTAAAACAAACATTGGCGATTTACCGTCCCGAACACTGATGCGTGTTTTACAAAGAAAAAAATGTAGATCACACTGCACATGCGGGTTTGGGTCTGTTTAAAGGGGGTTTTATCATTTTTAAATGTTCGTGCTCTTCAGCTAATTTTTTTTTAGATTTAAATTTTAAATCCAAGGGGGGGGGGGGCGAGTTTCCCCTCAGAGGGGTGGGTTTTTCCCGCCCGGGGGCGAGTTCTCCCCTCGAGGCGTGTCTCTCCTTCCAGGAGTGTCCTCCCCCCCCAGGAGGGGGGGTTTTTCCCCCTTATGGAAATGTAAAACATGGGAAGGGGAAGGTTGTTTTGGAGGGACAGCTATTTTAGCCTCCTGCAGTGTTCTCATGTGTTTACAGAGCCTGCAGCTTCAGGCTGGCTCCACAAGCTCCTTGCTGTGCTATAACCAGTTATACACACAGCCTGAATTGATGAAACACATGTGAGGAATGCACACTGCCCCCACTCTCTTCCCCCTCTGTTATCAGGCAGGAGACTGTGTCACTGTGTTATATGGAGGGAACACAGGACATAAGACTGTGTTATATGAGGGGATCTATGAGTTAAACATTCAGTAATTAGTCAGATCATTCACTCTAGAGCTGGGAGATGAGTATACAGCCAGCAGCCCTCTCACATGGTTTTACTTCAGTTGTAACAGCTCAGAGGGGAGTAAACACAGTGTGCAGACAGCCAATCCCAATGCAGGGGGCGTGTCTGGGGCATTTCCTGTCTAGGACTGAATGAAATGTCAGCCAATCACAGTGCAGGGGGGCATATCCAGGGGCGGAATCCGACTGGGGGCGTGTCCCAACAGGCTGAATGAAATGTCAGCCAGCCAATCACAGAAAAGGGGGCGTTTCCCGACTAGCAGCTGCAAAAAATAGCTATTGATGCACAGTAAAGCTCATATCTGCTATACTAAGTGACTTAGGTAAAGCAAACCAATTATAAAAGTGCTTATTTTTACTGTCTCCATAATCTGAGACATGATCTTTGTAGCGAGAATACCCCTTTAAGGTCCAAAACAAAGATCCAAACACGCATCTAAAAACGGATCCAAAATCGGATCCAACACGCCGTGTGAACATACCTGTCAGTTTTTTTTATCGTCTGTTGTTGTTTTAAACATTTATTATTAGATTCTTGTATTTTTTTTAAATAATAAAATTCTGTTAATGTTTTTCTTATGTCATACAGTCCTCTTTTTCTTTAGTCTGGTTATTTCTGTGTATTTAGGAGTGATATTTTGCCCTCCTTTTTTTATATTTCGTATTTATCTGGAGGTATAGTGTACCTGCACGGATATATCTGACCAATGAATGCTTTTAGAGCTCTTTGGTTATATTCATTGTCATTACTTTAGAGCTATGACCTTTTCATTCATAAATGATATACCGTATATGAATTTTGATGGAATTCATTGGCAACCAATTAGCGGCCTGCCAGACAAAGGTATATTATTCATCTTCAATGTGGGCAGGTCGGCTACTAGACTCTTCACTGAATATGAAGCCCAACGCTGTTTATATTGTTGAAGGATAGAAGGGTATCGGGTTCATAACTCAACTCAAGCTGCTTTTTACTGTTTTCGGCAAAATGATTTCTTAAAACAGTTCCTCCTAGCAGGCCCTTTTTGTAATTTAGATTATATACAGGTCATCAGGGCTTGTATTTAAATCAAAGCAAAAATTGGTGACACAACTCAAGAGCAGGTGAGTATGAGACGTGTCTGCATGAGACTACATATAACTTCTTAGTGCTTGACCAGAGACAGCATAAGTTTGTCAGCAAGCACCTTTTAGGCCCCATTCCCATAACTTTTCGGCTAAAGTTCAGGATACACTAGTTATTTCAGAATAAACTGGGACGAGCCTGTGTTCTGTAGGGCCGTGTTCCGCGGCTTATTCCCCAAGGTTTTTTGAGCGATTGTAGGTCACAAATCCGCCGTGAAATGAGGGTCGGGACGGGGGCTTGTCGAGCGGGCGGGCCGCTCCGCCCATACAATGCATTGTTTACGACGCTAAGGCGAAATAATGTGCTTCACTTTCTCCCCCCGGGGATTCGCCGAGGAGGAGCGCGGAATCATATGTTCTTTATGGAGCAGTGGATTACCGTAATGACAGAGTACGGCGCCAATCCGTGCCCAAATAGCGTGTGAACTGCCTGATCAATGTAGTCTTATTGGACTATTTTGGTCATTTTCACGCGGTATATGTTATGGTAAGGCACCAACGGTTGTCTACACATTTTGTGTCCAGACATAAACTAAGGAATGGTCATCAAAAAGGACTTATTGTTTAACTCGCATTTTTATGTTCAATACATTTTTTAAGAATTGTTTGTTATTTTTTATTTTTTATTTTCCATATCACTTTCAATATCTTTTAATAATTCTTAAGTCCTGCAGTTTTTACTTTGGCCACTAAGCCTAATAATAGTCTGACACTTCCTCTTCTGTACAGAAAGATTCTCATTTGTCTGCTCATTATCAGCACAAAGAGGGTCAAACTGAAAGGAGACACCAGTGTGAATAGATAACACAGGATCCACCAATCACAAGAGGAGATAGTCACAGCTCACCCTTTCACTTCCCTGTACACTGATTTCTTCCCAGGTCATAGAGCATGACTAGAAAACTCTCCTATAGAAGTAAATGGGACTGAGTCAGTCTTAAGTCTCCTATGTGCACGAAGCTACTGTAAAGCATCTCTCTGACTGCTGTTAAAGTGCAAACAAGGCCTAGTGGCTAAAGTGAAAACTGCAAGACTTAAGAATTATTAAAAAATATTGAAAGTGATTGTGAAAAATAAAAAAATAAAATTCTAATAAAATGTGTTTAACATAAAAATGGGACTTAAACAATGACTTATTTTTTGATGACACATTCCCTTTAAAGCCATGGAACAAACCAAACATAGATTAAGGTTATGCCATAGTATACAGCGGAATAAATTTTTTTTTCACGGTTTCCAAACATATATAATCAACGTACAGCAGAGATGTGATTTGAAAGATACCTTGGCGCCACCCAACTTCTGCAAATAAAGTAGATATCTGTCCAAGAGACCACAATATTCTAAAAACATATAGCTCTCCCTGGAAAAAGGGGTACTATAGAATAGTAAACCTCAGCAAAATGCCTTTATGATACTATACTGCTGCTTTTATTCCATTCAGGTTTTTTTGATTGTTTCGCCTTTATCGGTGCTTTTCAACTGGAAAGATGAACTGGAGACCTGGGGATATTTCAAGCTGACAGTCATCCATGGAAACCGGAAAGATTTTGAACTAGGACGACTAAGGCAGGGAAAATATGAAATTGCTTTAACAACTTATGAGACACTTCGTCTGTGTTTAGATGATCTAAATAGGTAAGTGGAACAAAGCAATATAAAGATGGGCTACTGGTGTGGGAGTTGGAACTCTAATCTATCATTAAAATATCCTTTACCAACTATAGTAACGTGAATCATATTCTGTATTGTATTTTTATTAGTAAGAAATTAACCATGAATAATCCTATAGATGTGGCAAAGCAAAGATTGCCTTTGACAATCGCTGTCCTCTATTTATCTTTTTATTGCCATTCAGATATATTCAAGGTCACTTAAAGGGGTTTTGCCACAATGTAATGTTGACGTGGGATCCTCCAAAATGGGTTTTTAATCACTTTTCGAAATATATGTGATTAGAATAATTGCAGTCCGAGTGAGCTACAGGTTGCCTTACGTGCCCGTGGTTACTTCAAAGTTTGTATTAGATACGGCCTGACAGGAGCTGCTGGACGGCCTTGTGCAGAGAGAGCTTCTTATCTGATGAGACTGAGCTGCAGAAGTTTTTAAGGCACCGGTAAACAATATGTTTTTTTTGTATAAAAGAATAAAATAGTTGTAGTGTGATTAGATCCCTGCTTTATCTGATGACAGAGCACATGAAGGAGCTTTCAAGCTGCTGAGGAGAAAAACTGTTGTCTTTTGTATACAGAATCCACAAGTTGCAGTTTGATTATTTCAGTGAACATGTCACACGATCCCTTATGCAGCTTTGTGCTCTGGCTGTGTGCGTCTCTCTCTCTTTCAGCTCCATGATTTGTTTACATTAGCTTCTTAGCAGATAAGGCTCCTACTGGCAAAACCCCTTTAAATGGGAAACCCATGTGTTCATAGAAGGGGATTTCCCAATCCAAACAGTCCTTTATCAACTAGAACCGAAAGCTGCTTGACGCACAGCTATGTTGTGTCTTGTTTTTTAATTTTTTTTACATTTTTTTTTGGGATGGGGGGGAGACTATTCTAAAGGTATGGTCACACGGCAAATATAAAATGACGGTCGGATTCTGTTGAAGAATCTGGCTGGTATTTTATCATCTTTTGAATGGTTTTTGGGGATGGTTCTGTCCACGGTTTGCGGATTCTCCCGTCCCCCTTAACCATTGAATAGCATATCATCTACCTTAAAACCGGGCGGAAGATTGTGCATGTTCCGAGTTTTTCGGAATGCGGACGGTGTGAAAATCCACCCAGTAAAAAAAGTGCAGTGTAGACTACTGGGTGGATTTTCTATTCACGTCTACAGTGGTGGTTGACAGTTGGTTTTCAAATCCGAAAACCGTCTGACGAACCGACTGAAAACCATTGCTGTGTGGACGTACCCTAAAGACAGACACAGTCCACATTAGAAAAAAGAAATAAAAAACAAAAAAGTTCCGTAATGAGGCAGGGTTCAGTGTGTTTTTCAATGGGTATTTTGCAGTATTTGTAAGCCGTAGCCAGAAGTGAAGCCTACACAGTGTAATGAAAGGCTTGTACTTCTTATGGATTTTGGATACATTCCTGATTTTGGCTCACAAATACTGCCACTAAATATGAATTAAAAAAGATCATGTGAACCCAGCAGAACGAATTAGATTTCTATAAATGTTGTGGAAATTTGACAGTGGGATATGTCTATAAATTGCCATTTTAAAATGTAATGATAGATGCTGACGTTTTAATATAAACTTTAACCCCATAAGGCCACTGGAGGTGTAAACTTTATGTTAGTGTACGGTAATGGGGCTTTGTATTTTGGGGATTAAGACACGATCTCTGCTAAACAGTGGCGGTGCCACCTGCTATAATTGGGCAGTTTACCCCCACCGGTAACAGCAGGCAGAATGGAGTCCTGCTCCATTCCAACTGTTTATAGCCCTCAGATGCCGGCGTCGTTTTTTTTTTTTTTTTCCTAACAAGAAGAGAACCGATGCCGCGCACCGCTCCTCGCCCCACTCCGATCCGGGGTCCTCCGACGAGTTAAGGATTGGCATAACTTGACAGCTGGATTGGCTGGGCAGAAAGGGGTGGTGTAGTGACACCACCAATTTTGTACATCCAATTGTGCGTTGTTTATAACAATGGCAATAGGGCTGATATAAACGAACGTGCGCATCCCTAGGACTCTGAGGTTACAAAATAAAATACAAAAAAAAGTAAAATTTTATTTTTTTTAAATTTGATTAAACGCGTGTCCCCCCAATTTGTAATTTTACTATTTTTTTTTAATAAAAAGAAATAAAATAATAAAAAAAGTTACATATAATTTGTAATGCCATGCTGAAAAAGGTCCAATCCATTAAAAAGTAAAATAAGATTTATGGCCCATCACAGCAGAACACCGTAGAAGAGAAAAAAGTTCATTATACAGGATCCGCTAAAAATTGAGATAAAAGTGATAACAAAGCCGCATGTATCCCAAAAATGGTATAGCCAAAAAAAGTATACATATCAGGAGCTGCAAAACATTCACTCTCACCAGGTCAATAGGTAGGAAGTGCAAAAAAGTATATTGGTCGGCAGAAAGTAACGGCTGGGGCGTGGCGAATTTAAAAAATAGAAAATAGTTTGGATTTCATTTACGGTAGCTACCCTACGATGTTTGGTGATAGGGCTGAAACGATATCAACCCGGCAGCAATACAAAAACTCATCTATTTAAAATGGACAAATAACACTGGTAAAAAAGCCCCGTTTACCTATTTTTTTTCAGCGGGGGGGTGGGGGGGGGGGGAATGGGGGACATTTTGATCCACTTAGAATTTATTTTCGAGGTTTTCCCAAGTAAATTATATGGTATTTGATGATATGATACCATTGGAAATTACATCTTGTCCCGCAAAATAAAACCCTCGTATGTCTATGTATGGTAGAAAAATTAAAAAATTATGGTCTCTTGGAAAACGATGAGAGAACAAACAAATGAGTTAACCAAAAACAACGCTCAGGGTTAAAGAATAAGGTCTATGTCAGATAAATCTTATTTTTATAAAATACAATTTCAAATTTTTTTGGGCCCATTATTATGTGAATTCTTTAAATCTTTATAGCATTTTTACTTAGGCCACTTAGTCTGACATTAGGCTGACACATCCTGTTCTGTAAAGATCACTTTCACAGCATCAACCCATTTTCATTCAAAGTTGTTTTACGATAAAGAGGCATCATCTATTTTGTAAATTATATAATCTTGTCTTATCGCAAACAATGACCAATGTAAAGGTGCACAGAGCATGCTTAGAAAACCTCTCCCATGGAGTACACATCCACCAGTCATAATACAATCCCTATGGTCCACATAGCTGAAGATTTAAGTCATATCTCTGAATGTATTACGCAATAGCTCAGGCAAGATGCTGGCCTCCATATCATTTAAAGAAAAGAGAGATTTTTAAGAAATGTAAAATGATAACTCTGATTCTCAATTTATCTAGATCACAAGGAAAATGTGGGAATACAATAATGGCATGCTGCTAGTCTTCTGACAGCAATAGTAACATCTTGCTTTGGGCTTTTTATCTATGGTCTACAGTGTAGAGTGGTCACAGTTGATTGTGGATGAAGTGCATAAAAGAAAAAATCGCAAAGGCAAGAGTGACAGAGGTCATGAAAGGTTTAAGGTGTTACAAATTCGTATTGGACTCACTGGGACTATACTACAGGAAAAACATGGAGGAGTTGTGGTGTGTTATGGACTGGATAAAATTTTTGAGAAGGGAAAAATATCCCAATCGCAAAAAGGGTAATTCTTCTCTCAATTATTGGTCAAAGATACAATACAGACTATTACCAAATAATTGCTGTTGCTGATTTTGGGCTTCATTTCCAGAGTATTACTGTAACTCCAGGCATGTATTACACAAGCCTCTAGTTACTGACGGGGTCACCTCTCTCTGCACTATGCATGGCCGAGCTGGTACGTTCATTTTCTCCCTGCTGTGTCTTAGCAGGGGCAGAATGAAGTATCTCAGTCCTTGATCTATCTAACTACTGAGAAAACTTTAACCAATAGTAGTTATAGGCATCGTGTCAGGTCTGCAGAACACATTTAATGTGGGCAGTCAAAGGTAACAAAGCGTTCACTGCAGCAGGCTAACAGTGTGGTCATGTTTTTCACAATCTCTCCATCGGTAATGTCTCTGTAACAAGAGATGAATAGGGCAGCTAGGACGAGGCTGAAATGTCATTCTCTGCTGTTGAACTACCCACAGCCTGTTACCAGGAAGTGGGAGTCTGAAGAGGCTGTTAGAAAAGATTTCAATGCTAGATCGCATAACCCCATTTTACTTAAATGAGTTGTATCGTTTGAACTGTTCGTCTCTTCAGCTAATTCTCTGAGATTGAATTAGAAATCTTCATGGGGCGAGTCTCACCTCCAAGGAGCGCATGTCTCTCCTCACTGAAGACCTGTGACTTTATCATTCTGGGTGTAGGCAGTTAGAAGCAGAAGGATTATCTGGTCAGAACAGATCTGGCAGCCTCTTGCATGCCTTCTTATGTCTGCAGAGGGCTCCAGGGCTGTCTCCACAAGTCCTTGCTCGGGCAATAAGGCAGATAATACAACAAGGGCCTGAACTGGATGAGACATGTGGAGATATACACTGCCTCCCCCTACCCCTCTGTTACCAGGTCTGGCATCTGTGTTACTGATATATATAAGGAGGCAATGAGGCACACTGCCCTCCCCCTCCTCCTCTCCCCCTGTTAACAGGCAGGAGACTCTACAAAACTCAGTTAGATGAGGGATCGTGACTTAAACAGGCAGACATTGCCTGCAGAACATTTCACCCTAGAGGCTGTGAAGATGTATATAGAGGCCAGCAACTTTGGTTTCACTATCGATTTTAGCAGCTCAGAGGGGAGAATAACACCCGTGGTAGTGCCATTCACCAACCCAACGCAGGGGGCGTGGCCGGGGTATTCCTGTCTGGGGGTGTATCCCAACAGGCTGAATAAAATATCAGCCAGCCAATCACAGTGCAGGGGGTGTGTCAGGGGGGGGAATGTCCAGGTTTCGTGTCGCAACCATCAACAGCAGAAATAGAACACTGATTTACATGAAAAGCTCATATCTGTCTAAACGCAAGTGACTGAGGTAATGCACCGCAGTTACAAAAGTGCTTATTTTTTTAGGCCTGGCGTATTATCGGGACATAATCTGAGAGCATGATCTTTGTGGGGCAATAAAAACCCCTTTAAATCTCGTGCCAGCTATGTAAAATGGTGTATTAGCTAAAGTTGATGGGCGCTTGAGCTGCCAAACAAACACTAAGCATGTCTCTCTAAGTAAAGGGGTTTTCCCGCAGATTAAACATCACTTAGTCTGTTAGATCGAGCAATTTCTAAGTTTTTGAGAATTTCTTTTTCTTAATCCCTTCCACTTTCTCTAATGATTTACTTAAATTTTATTTAAATTGCTGTCACAATACAATTAACTTGCAGGGTATCCTCCACTTATTGCTTATGTTGCAGTAAGTTTTTATAGTTTTCTGTTCGTTGGTCCTCTCTGATCTGGCTTACTAATAATTATGTTATGTTATCATTATATTAAAAAAGACGGAATTTGTGTGATGATAAGAAAAATAATACTTTTACAATTATTATCATTAAGCTTACCTTTTTTAGTCCGATTTTAATAGCAAGAAGGACGAATTATTATACACTATACACAAAAATTTAGGGCTATTTGACTTTTGGGTAAAATTTATGGAAAATGTAAAAATTTCACACTACTGTGAAATTTTATCTTGAAAGCCGGCCATTTAAGGCGTAGCATGCGATGTTGATTTTCTCATCTCAAATAATTTAATAAAACAAAAGCCAACAACAGTGGAGGGTATATACCATCTAAAAAAGTCAATGTCTCCATAAAGTATCATGTGGCCTTGAGCATCCATTACAACTTGACAATGACGGTTCATGCTGTTCACAAGTCAAGTTATTGACAAGCTTCTACATGGCGACTCGGCTGAGCCCACAGGTTTTCTACGGGGTTCAGGTCTGCAGAAAGTGCAGGCCACTCCATTTGAGGTACCCCGGTAACAGCCGTCCCTTAATGATGCAACCTTGATGAGCTGGCGCATTGTCCTCCATGAAGATGAAATTAGCCCTGTGTTCATGCAGAGGCACAATGACTGGATTAATGATGTTATTCAAGTAGTAGAGGCTTGCACTTTTGCAATTGGTTTGCATTACCTAAATCATTTAGTATAGCAGATATAAGCTAATCTGTGTGTCTGCTAGCTGTGTAATAAAAGCTGCTTGAGCTCCTTTATACTCATCTCCTAGCTCTATGTGAATGTTTTGGGTAATTGCTGAGTCTCTAGTTGTTAGATTCATACTCCCCTCCTATACCACAGACTTATACACTGCCCCCCCCCCATATAACACAGCTTTATACAGTCTGTTCCCCTCTACCTTCTGCCTGATAACAGAAGGGAGAGCAGAGTGCATTCCTCACATTTGTTTCATCATCTCAGGCCGTATGTATAACTGTTTATAGCAATGCAGATGTTCAGCTTACATGGAGCTTGTGCAGCCTGCCTTCGAGGGAGCTGAACGCTCTGCAGGAATGAGAACTGACCACTACATGAGGTCTTCAGAGTTGTGACATCCTCTCCCTTCCACTGCTCAAACAGAATGATGATGTCACAACTCTTCAGTGAGGGGAGACATGCCTACTGGGAGGAGAGACACGCCTACTGGCTGGAGAGAAACGCTTCTGGATTTGAAGCTGTAACAGACAGGAACAGCTCAAGTCTGCGAAAACCAGTGATGAGAACACCCCTTTAAGCTCCTTGTTAGAGGTCAGCAAGTTGTGCAAAGAGTACTTTAACATTGAACAGTTGGACATGTGCATTCTAAAGTTAAGTGATGGTCTCAATTAAAAAGATTTTCAAGAAATGAATGTTCATCCTGAAATTTCAACCAAAAGCCAAATATTCCTAATTTTTTGTGAGTAGTGTATGCAAACCACTTACTGAAAGCAGGTATACAGTTAAGTCCATTCAATGGCATTGGCTGAAGAGTTGAGCCTCTGCCATTTGCAGAGGTGGCTGGCTACAATTTAGTATATAACCAAAGGCAACTATATATATATATATATAATATAATATATATATATATATATAATACTATATATATATAATATATATAATCCTTTCTTAAACACCAACAGGTAAATCTGCGGTTAGTGGTTCCTTCACCACATCTTCAACAAATAAAATATTATAAAGCGGATCGTAAACATGTATAAAAAATCTTGAACATTTATTATAAGCCGTAGCAACAACAATAAAAACTTGTCAACATACTTGTATTCCTTTGTATATTAGTCCGTGGCTAATTTTTTAATCCAAAGATATAAGGCAGTTCAGTTCATGGATAGACCATGTAGCGACAAAGGAAGGCGGAGTCCTTTCGAAACGTTGCGCCCGGTGTGTGACGCCTTGCTTATCCTACTGCTTCACCTCGCTACATGGTCTATCCATGAACTGAACTGCCTTATGTCTTTGGATTAAAAAATTCACCACGGACTTATATACAAAGGAATACAAGTATGTTGACAAGTTTTTATTGTTGTTGCTACGGCTTATAATAAAAGTTAAAGATTTTTTTATATATCTTTCCTATCTGCTTTAGAATATTTTATTGGCTGGCTACAACTGCCACGATCATGCATACCCAGTCAATGAACACCTTACAAGATGTGGTCATTAGAAGACATGGCATGTAAATAGTTTGACAGAGGTAGGGTGCTTTCTCTCTCTCCTCCATCAGTACTCCCGCAGTGTGATCACGGAATGCCAATGTTGGTAATGCCAACCAGACGCTAAATAATGGCCTCTTATCTTTTTTTTTTTTTTTAAATATATTTTATTAGATACCCATACAACAAATTGATAACAGAATATTATTACAAGACGTATATGTTACAGAAGAGTACTTTTAAAGAAAATACAAACATTTATAGAGCCATTGCAATGACCCTCATACCCTTCTCGCAAGGTAGATGACTTTATTTTGCGTGAGGAAATATCCACATTATAGGCAATATTTTGTAATATCATAACTAGAGATGGCCGAATTTCTCAAAATTCGGTTCGGTCACTTCGCCGAATTTTCCGACAAAATTCGTTTCGGTCCGAATTACTTCGGCACGAATCACGTTAAAAAACAGCTATTTCCAGGCTGCCCAGAGCCTGCAGGGTGCTGTAGAACGTTGTGCCATGCTTAAATATGCAGAGGGGCTTGGTTTGGTCTTCATACAATGTTGTGTTTTAGTATGACACGCACATGACTGCCGCCGCTCTTAGAATCGCTTCACTATAAAATTCCCTGGGCACTTAAGAGGGCAAAACTGACCAAAAACTCAAGCGGGAATGTAGCCTGATAAAGTCATGCTAGCGAAAGCTGGAAAAAAACAAGCTGAGAGCTCAGGTGGCAACATTAGTGATAGAGTGTGGAGGTGACGGCGGCAGCCACAGCAGCATGAGGTCAGGCAGTGGCACAATGACATTCTGGAGGCGGCAAAACAGTATTAGGCCACAGAGTGGCACAATCACACAGTGTGGAGGTCATGGCAGCAGCAGCATGAGGTCAGGCAGTGGCACAATGACATTCTGGAGGCGGCAAAACAGTATTAGGCCACAGAGTGGCACAATCACACAGGTGGGGGGTCCCTCGGCGGGGGCCAAAATTTTTAGGTCAGGCGTGGAAAACCCGACATTTTTGGAGGCGGAAAAAAAACCCGTAAATTTAAACCACAGGAGTGGCAAAAATCACAAAAGTGTGGAGGTCACGGGGGCAGCAGTATTTAGGTCAGGCAGGGGGCCCCAATGAAATTATGGGGCGGCCCAAAAAAGGTTTTTTTAGGCCCAAAAGGTGGACAATGATCCGGGGTGGAGGGTCACGGCGCAGCCAAATATGGGTAAAACAGTGGCACCCAAAGACATTTTTGGGGGGCGGCCAAGACAGTATTAGGAAAAGAGTGGGGACAAAAACACAGTGTGGAGGTCACGGCCCCGGGACAGTAAGAGGTAGAAAAGTGGCACAAAGACATTAGGAGGGGGGCAAAAAAAAGTATTAGGCCACAGATTTGGAAAACACACAGTGGGGTGGTCACGGGGGGCCAGGCGTTGGGTTTAGGCAGTGGCACAATGCATTATGGAGGCGGAAAAACAAGGGATTAGGCCCCAGAGTGGCACAATGATACAGGTGGAGGTCACGGCGGAGCGTTTTGAGGTCAGGGCAGTGGCACAATGGCATTATGGGGGTGGAAAAAAAAACAGTTTTGGGCACAGAAATGGCACTTCAAAACAGTGGAGGTCACGCGGGGGCGTATGAGGTAGGCATGGCACAATGACATTATGGAGGCGGGCCCCAAACCAAATATTAGGCCACAGAGTGGCACAATTTATAACCCTGTGGGGGGCACGGGGGGGAGCGTATGAAAGGGCAGACAGTGGCACAATGAATTTTGGAGGTGGAAAAACAGTATTAGGCCCCAGAAATGGACAATCACAAAAGTGGAGGTCACAGCCCGGGGGCAGTTTTGAGGTAGGGAGTGGCCAAAATTGACAAATTTGGAGCTGGCAAAAAGGAGTAGGCCCAAAAAAGGGGGTACAATGACACGTGTGGAAAGGGGAAGGCAGGGGGCAACAGCAGCAGCATAAGGTCAGACAGTGGCACAATGACACAGTTTTGGAGGGCCAAAGGGAGCAGCCACATCAGCAGCATGAGGTTTAGGGGGCAGTGGCACAATTTACAAATTCTTTTGGGGTGGCAAAAAAAAACAGGGGTAGGCCACAGTGTGGAGGGGGGCCCCCGGCAGCAGCCACGGCAAACAAACATGGGTCAGGGGCAGTGGCACAATGACACAGTGTGGGGGGGCACGGAAAGGGTCACCACCCGCAGCATGAGGTCAGAGGTGGCACAATTGGGGCATTTGCAGGGGGGCAAAATAGTATTAGGCCCCAAAAACGGCACAAAAATGATGAGGCGGAAGGGCACGGGGTCCGGCAGAAGGGATGAGGTTTTAGGGGGAGTGGCACAAATTTACCCGAGTGGGGGGTGATGACCAAAGGGGGGAAAAAGGGGATGAGGTAAAAGAAATGGCAAAAAATGGGCATTCTGGGGGGTGGCAAAAAAAGTTTTTGGGGCCCGCAGAGTGGCAAATGACACATTGTGGATTCACGGGAACAGCAACAGCGCCCCGCAGCAAAAGAGCCCAGGTGGAAAAATTTACAGGAAAAGGGGTTTGGGTGGGTGGCGGTTTTCCCGTCCCTGTAAAGACGGTTGGGGGGGGCAGATGGGAAAAAAAACTATCAGCGATGTGTGGCATCAGGCGGGTGGGGGGCCCTCCAAAAATAGTGGTGAGGCGGGTTTGGTTTTAACCCGATGGGCCCTTGGGCCCAAATTTTTTTTGGGGAAAAACCTTGGCCCCCATCCACGCCTGATTCATTTTTCACAAAAGGGCGTCGGTTTTTAAACATTTTCCCGGTTTTGGGCAAGCGGTTTTTCCGGGGTTTTCCCATGGCCCCCCCCGCAAATGAAACCCGCTTTTGATGGGTTTTGGGGGCCCGGGGAGGGCAGCTTTTTCCACTGCAAAATCGGGCAAGGTTTGCCGGCCACCATCCAGTTTGGGGCCCAGTAGTCCAGCGGGATCTTTTTAAATGGGGTGGTGAGTGTGTCCAAGTAGGCCCACAACCTGTTGGTTAGGGGAAAGTCCTTTTCCTGGGTGCTGCTGCTGCTGCTGGGGAATGCCCCCCTCCCCTAGGCGGGGGGAAGGAAGCTGTTATTAGTGCTTGCTTAGGGTTTTTGCTGATGGGGGTGGTTTCTGGGTTTCCCCCCCCCCCCTTCCCCCGCAGCCGCCCGGGGTTTATACGTGAGCGCTGAGGAACCCCGGTCAGACCTGTCAGAGGAGGGGGCTGCCGCAATGGGGAGCGGTCCCCCAACCCGATTACGGAGGTTTTTCCCTATAGTATTTGAGTTTGTCCCCTCTCAATAGCTGGGAAAAAGGCTCCCTTTTTGGGCCGGTAGCGAGGGGGCCCTTTGGGTGGAGAGCCCCGAAGTTTACCCCTCGCCGGATGTGACTTTCGGTGTCATAGCCCCGGCAAATAAACAGCCGGGACATCTGAAAAGTGACTCCGAGGGGCTCCCTCCCCCATTTCCACTGTATACTGCCAAAGGTGTTGGGAGTATTTTGCCTCGGTTTTTCCCCTTTTCCCTCCCACCTCCTCCCGCCCGTCCCCCTCTCTCTCTTGTCACCTGGGTAGAAAACCACCAAATTTTACCCGACGTGCTTCTGCCCCCAATGTTTTCCCTTTCCCCCTCCTCCATTTTTAGTCCCCCCCGGACCTGGCCCGAAGGGTTTTAATCGGACATCTCCAGTCCCCGCCCCCAAAAGATTTTTCAGCAAACTGTTCCAGGAATGGCAGTGGAATGAGTTATTCATGTGGGCCTGGCCCACTGGACAAAAAAACGGTGGCCTCCGAATTTGGCCTCAAAAAAACGGGCAGGGTGTCCCCGCATGAAACTTTCCCCTGGCCCGAAATCAAAGTTTTCCAGGGGGGGTACTTCTGTTTGCTGGGATATCAAAAAAACGTTAATGGCCCCCTTTTTCTGTTCATTTCAGTCGGTCCCAAAATGTGCAGGCTGGAAATTCCCGCGGGTGGAAAAAAAAACGCTATCCCGAGCGTGTTGGGGGAGGGCCGTTTGCGGTTTCAAATCCCGGGGGGTTTTTCTGGCTTTGTCGAATGGATAAAAATGCATGCACAGTTTTTCCCCGGCCATTTTCCCGAATGTTGAAAATCGGTTTGGGAAAATTTTAGGAAAACCCTTTTTTCAAACCAGATTGAACTGGGCGCCTGCAGGGGCCCAAAGGGCCATCCCTTCCCCCCGGTGGGGCGCGGACCCCATGTTCCTCCCAATTTTCCGTCACCCTGGTTTTCCCATTTGCAGGGCGCGGGAAAGCCAAAAAATCGATTTTTTGTGCATGGGGCGGAGCAGTTTTCCCCCCCCTGGGGTGACTTTTGGTTTGCCGAGAAGCTAGGTTTTAGAACTGACCCGTGCGTTTTGCCCTTCACATGGGGAAGATGGAGAAAGTATTGTGGAGGCTGAGATGGGGGTTTGGGGGGTGGAGGGAGGGGCGGACCCCTTTTGGGGCAAGGGGAGCAGTTTTACAAGTGGGGAGGGAAAACGGGGGTTCCTGTCCAAGGGTTGGTGGGGGCTTTTGGGCCCGGGGGGCACATTCACCCAGTGGGGCCCTAAAGGACATGGTCTGGCCCTGACCGTAGTTAAAAATCCCGGGCGTCCCCCCCCCGGGTTTCCCGGGGAATTTTTTTAAAAAAACCGAAAAGCTAAGGAAATGGGCCCAAATTTTGTTCTTTCATATTTATGAAGTGGAAAGGTACTGCCTTTTTGGAAAGGGAAAATTAAAGGCCCTTTGGAAAATTCCTTTTCCGGGTCGGGCCCCAAGCCATTAGTTCTCTTTAATGGGCAGGAGGGGGCCCCCATTTGGGGAAAAAGGGGGGGACTGCCGGCCCGTACCAACAAATTTGGGCAGGAGCCAAAAGGTCAGTTTCTGGCACCTTAAAGGGTGTTTGGAGCATACTGTTGTCTCTTTACAATGCCTCTCTGAACGACTGTGGCGCCATGAGTAGCGAGGAGCAGGAGCAGGGTTGGACCGGGGGGGGAGGATGTAAAGAGAAACCCGCTGCCCCTTTGCAGAGGTGGGGGAGGCCCCCTTTTACTGGCTGAAAAAAGGCATTTTCGTGCCATGGGCCCCCTGCTTGCTGCTGCAGCGGCAGGATGGGCCACCACAAAATTTAGCCACGTTTTTCCCAGGCCACCGGAAAAGGTGACGCTGCATGTGTTGACGCCGGGCCGTTGTGCCAAAAAGTTAGTTGGCACCCCTTCAATTTTGCCCCAGAATTTTTTTTCATTTTACCCCTATTCGGCTCCTCCGGGTGTCCTTAGCAAAGAACTTTCCAACCCCGGGGTCCCCAGTAGCTGTTTTTTCCCCCAACGCTCCCCATGAGGGGACCACCGCCCGCCCCTGCCCCGGGTGAGCCCCGGCCGCTCCCGTCTTGGGCCCGCCGTGCGGGTTTTCTTTCCCCCCGTGGGGAGCTTGGCCCCCCGGGGCCTCAAAAACTGCTGCTATGTGGCTCAAGGGGGCCCCCCCCAAAACCCCTTGCTGGCCTTTTCGCCGCTGCCCGACGCGCAAAAACCCGACGGCCCCTTTTCCTGCCCATGATGAAGCCCTTTCTTCACCCGGCTCCCAAGTGCGGTCGGCTACCCTCTTTATCTATTTGTGTTTTAAACATCACTACTTTTCCTCATCACCCGGGCTTGGGGAAGCCGAGGCTGACCTCTCAACCCCAAAGAACCCCCATTTCCCCCTCTCCACTCTATACTTTGCCGCCTACTGCAAAAAAGTGGGGATAAATTTGGGCCCCCTTTCTTCGCTGCCAAGTTAAAATGCTGACTGCCCTCCTCAAATTTTTTCATCCCCCGCAATATTTGGGGGGGCGCTGAGCCCCGACCCCAAAAGGTTTGGGTCCCCGGCTGAGGGGAAAAATGGATGGGACAAAGGGGGGCGGGCTGAGGAAAGGTGGGGGGGCTACCCGCTCCCGGGGCCCTGCCAAATAAAATGTTGTGGGCTGGGGTTCCCCCCACGATCTTGGCCCCCGGGCGTTGTCAGATGCTTTTTGGGGGGAAGGGATGACCTGGTCAAACCCAAACAAGAAACCCTTGGGTTGCTGAACAACACCGGGGGAAAAAGACCCGCGGCCCGTTTTTGGGGTCACCGAGTGCCCCCGCTGCGACGTCCCCTTCTGTGCTGCGGGACCCCGGGCCCTTTTTAAAAAATGTTTTTGGGCCCCTTTTACTCCCCAGTTGAGAAACCTGCCCCTCTCTGTTTTAAAAATATGTTTGTTCTAAAAAGTTTAAAAACTTTTGATGAAGCTATCTGTATAGGGTAAAATCACCCCGGTTTTTTCTCCCAAAAAAACCCGTTTAACAAAAACTTGGGTAACCCCCCCGGATATAAATTGCGGGTCACAAATGGCCCGGAAAAAAATTTCTTGTTTGTGTCGTTTAAAGCACTGTGTGTTTTACTAAATGTAAAAAAAAAACAGGTTAATTAACCTTCGCCTTTTTGAATTATGAAAAAGAAAAAAATTTTTAATTTTATTTCGGGTGTTGGAAAAAAACGGTTTTTTTTTTGTCAGCACAGCAGCAAAACCCCCAACCCCTTAATTTTAACCCCTGGATTTTAAAATTTCGCAATAGAAATTTAAGCCAACCCAAAAATAGTAGCTTTGTAGCGTGTTACAATTGCGGGGTTTTCTACCCCCCACAAAACCCAAGGGGAATACAGTTTAATTGCCTCTTTCTTGTGAATTTGGCCAAACCCAAAAAAAAAAATATATTCCCTTTTGGACGGTTTTTTTTGTCAGCACACCAGGCCCCCCAAAACACAAGCTTTTTTAAAATTTAAAAACCCCTTTGGGGGGGTGTTTTAAAGTGCGGGAAAAGAAATTGGGGGGCCGCAAAATAAAAATAGGGCTTTTTTTTAGCGTGTTTTGTTACAATTTGGGGGTTTTTCTACGCCCCCCAACAAAAAGATAAGTTGTAATTAGCCTTTTTCCCTTTTGAATTAGGCTACCCAAAAAAAAATATATATAAAAATTTGGGGTTGAAAAAGAAGGTTTATTTTTGTCAGCCAACCCGCAAAACAACGCTTAATTAACCCCCCGGATTTTAAAATTTCGCCAAAGAATTGGCCGGGGACCAAAAATAGTAGCGTGTTTAAAATTGCGTTTTTTTCTACGCCACAACCAAAAAAGAGATTTCAGTTGTTTAAATTTGCCCCTTTTCTTGTGGGAAATTTGGTACCAAAAAAAAATTTTTATATATTTGGGGTTTAAAAAGACGGTTTATTTTTTCAGCACACCAGCAAAACAACGTTTTTAAAAACCCCCGGATGTTAAAAATTGCGCCAAAGAAATTTAGCCGCCAAACTTTTTTTTTTGGGTTTTTTGCGTGTTACAATTGCGGTTTTTTCGGCCCCCACAACAAGAGATACAGTTGTTAAAATTTGCCTTTTCTTGTGAATTTGGTAAAAAAAAATATAAAATATATTTGGCGTTGAAAAAGGGCGGTTTTTTTTTTGTCAGCCCCACAGCAAAAAAAACGCTTTAAATTTAAACCCCCGGATTTTAAATTGCGCCAAAAAATTGAAACCCCCACAAACTTTTTTGCTTTTTTAGGTGTTACAATTGCGTGTTTTCTACGCCACCAACAAAAGATACAGTTTTTAATTTGCCTTTTTCTTGTGAAAAAGGCTACCAAAAAAAATTTTTTTATATTTGGCGTTGAAAAGACGGTTTTTTTTTGTCAGCAAACAAACAAAACAAAAAGCTTAATTAAAAACCCCCCCGGGTGTAAAATTTCGCCAAAGAAATTGGGGCCCACAAACTTTGTAGCGTGTTACAATTGGGGTGTTTTCTAGCCACACAAAAAGAGATACAAATTGTAAATTAGCCCTTTTCTTTGTGAATTAGGCTAACCCAAAAAAAAAAAATATATATTTTGGGGGTTTAAAAGACGGTTTTTTTTGTCAGCACCCAGCAAAACAAAGCTTAATTAACCCCTGGATGTAAATTGCGCCAAAAAATTGGGGCCGAAAAAACTATGCGTGTTACAATTCGTGTTTTCTACGGGAAACAACAAGAGATTCAGTTGTAATTAGCCTTTTGTTGTGAAATTTGGCTACCAAAAAAAAAAAAAAAAAAATATATTTTTATTTGGCGTTTTAAAAAAACGGTTTTTTTTTTGTCAGCAACCAGCAAAAAAACGTTAATTAACCCCCGGATGTAAATTGGCCAAAGAATTGAGCCGCACAAATTGTAGCGGGGTTCAATTTTCGGGGTTTTCTACGCCACACAACAAGGGGATACAGTTGTAAATTTGCCTTTTTTTGTGAATTAGGGTTTCCCAAAAAAATATATATATATTTTTGGGTTTTTGAAAAAAAAAGGTTTATTTTTTGTCAGCACACCAGCAAAACAAAAGCCCTTTAAATTTTTCCCCCGGATTTTTAAATTGCGCCCAAAAAAATTGAGCCGCCCCAAATAGTAGCGTGTTACAATTGGTGGGGTTTTTTACGGCCCCACAACAAGAGATACAGTTGTAATTGCCTTTGCTTGTGAATTAGGCTTACCAAAAAAAAAATAAATATTTTGGCGTTGAAAAGGGCGGTTTTTTTTTTGTCAGCCACACCAGCAAAAACAAGCTTAAATTTAACCCCTGGATGTAAAATTTCGCCAAAGAAATTTGCCCGCACAAACTAGTAGCGGGTTTCAATTGGGGTGTTTTTAAAGCCACACCCAAAAAGAGATACAGTTGTAATTAGCCTTTTTCTTGTGGAAAATTTGGCTTTCCAAAAAAAAAATTTATTTGGCGTTGAAAAAGACGGTTTATTTTTTTCAGACACCCGCAAAACAACGGTTAATTAACCCCTGGGTGTTTAAAATTTCGCCAAAAAATTGAGCCGCACAAATAGGTTTGGGGTTTCAATTTTGGGGTTTTCTACGCCAACAACAAGAGATTTTCAGTTGTAATTAGCCTTTGCTTGTGAAATTTGGTACAAAAAAAAAAAAATATTTTGGCTTGAAAAAACGGTTTATTTTTGTTTAGCACACCGCAAAACAACGCTTAATTAAACCCCTGGATGTAAAAATTTCGCAATAGAATTCAGCAGCCAAAAATTTTAAGTGGTATTTGTATTGTAAAAAAAGCTGTTTCTTTAAAAGAATACAAAAAGGAAATGGCTTAGATCCCCCTTGGATATTGAATTTTATATGCAGCCCCGCAGTGGGGCGAAAAACTTTGGGGGGGGGGTTTCAGATCCAATTTCCCCAAAAAATCAGAAAAAGAACATTCAGAGAACAGTTTTCTGAGACAAGCTGGACACTCCACAGAAATCGTGTATAAAATCAGTTTTTTCAGGAAAACGAATACCCCCGCAGCAACCCTTTCCCCATTTGTACAGTGAGGGGGAGTGTGAGCTCCCCGCGGCGCGCTGGTCTTATATATGCCGGGTTTAGTCACAGGGAAACCCGCCCCGGGCTCTGTTTTGGGTTCATCTCTGCACATGTCATGAGGGTATGCCCCCCCTTCCTCCCCGAGTTTTTCCCTTTCCCCAAAGTAGCGCCATGTGCTCGAGCCATTTTTTCAATTTAAAAGACACTTCGTTCCCCCAAGTACCCCAAAGTTCGACTTTTGGTTCCCCCAAAGAAAGTTTTCCTGAAATTCTAAAAAGAATTCCACTTCGTTAGAATCAAATTTGCCATCTCTAAATTTATAACCCATCATCCATAAGTAAAATTGCGAGTGTGGGAATTTAAAAAGAAGAAACGTTGGAGTGGAAATTATCAATTGGGATAAAATAAAAAAAAATTAAAGTTTTAAAATTTAAAATTAAACAAAACCCAAAACCTAACCAAAAAAAATTTAGACATAGAAAACCCTTTGAATAGCCAAAGTAGGCATTTCCCCCCCCGCCCAGGGCCGCGCCAAAAAGCTCTCGCGCAAACCTGGATTTAAGGAGGACTGGGAGAAAAAGGGGGAAAGGCCCCAAAGGGGGATTTTGGGAAAATTTCCAAATGAACTATCTCAAATTAAAGCCCTTTTTTTGGTATTTGTTCCTTTATGATTCGGGTTATTCTGTTTTTAAAAGGTCTTAGGTGTTTTAGCAGGGCGGAAAAGTCTCCCCAGAGTCCCCTTATGAGCTTCCTTTAAGTCCCAGCTAGTGCTTTGGGAAAATATTTTAAAACGCTTTTTTTTATTTCGGACGGAGAATTTTAAAAATTTTTTTCCCGAAAAGTCCCCCATTGCTAAAGGGAAAATTTTTTTAATTTCTTCCCTTTTGGCGTTCAGTGTGTATTTTGATTTGTTTCGCATATGTTTAAATTTCCTTTTCTCTATTACCATGCCAATAGTTGGTAGGTGGATCTAACCATTTAATCGCAACCTCTTTAGCAACTATAAAATATTTCACTCAAACCCGGGCCCCTTTAATTTGGTTTCCCTGCTAGTAACGGGGTTTTGGGCCCCCTTTTGCCTTTAGAAATGCCTCAATTTTTTCGTGGCATAGATTCAAAAAGGGTTGTTTAAAAAGATGCCCCAATTGGTTTAAAAAGGGGGGCCCCAAAAAATGTCCAAAAAAATATTCCCAACCCCCATGGGCACCACCCCCACCAGGGTGAAAAAGTTTATACAAGGCGGATGGGGTCCCTGCTTTCATGTTGTTGACGCCCAAAATTTTGACCCCAAACCCTTTCCCAAAAGTCGCAGCAAAAAAAAACGGACTCATCAGACAAAAACAACGGTTTTTTTTCCCAAACTTCTACTGCAAATTTTTGATGGGGCTTGGGGGAAAAAGGGGAAACCCCCCGTTTCCTGTTCTTAAACCCGAAAGGGGGTGGCACCGGTGTGGTCTTCTGCTGCTGTTGCCCTTCTGCCTCAAAAAGGGTTTTTCCGTTTCTTTTGCATTCAGAGATGCTCTTTGGGCCCACCTTGGGTTGTAAGGGTGGCTATTTGAGGGCACTTTTTGCCTTTCTATCAGCTGAACCGCTGCCCCTTTCCTTTGACCCCTGGCATCAACAAGGCATTTCCCCCCAAAGGGGGTGCCGTCACGGGGTGTTTTTTTTTTTGGACCCTTCTCTGTAAAAAACCCTTTTTGGATGGTTGTGCATGAAAATCCCAGGAGATCAGCAGTTTCTGAAAAATCAGACCAACCCTTCTGGCACCAACAACCCCTGCCCCGTTTTAAAGGGACTCAAA
>JAODAL010034318.1:0-44406 GCA_025379985.1 Phyllomedusa bahiana
TTTGACCCCCCCAATTCATTTGTGCCCTGTCCCCGGGCCCATGATGCTGCCCCGTGCCCATCCAAAACCCGTGTCATTGGGGCCACCTCTGACCCCCATGGCCCCGCTGCTTTTTCCGTACCCCCCCACTGTGTCATTGGGGGGCCCCCTCCCGTGGGGGGTACTCCTGTTTTTTTCCCCCCTCCGAATTTCATTTGTGCCACTGGGGCCCGGCCTTTTTGCTGGGTGCTGCCGGGGCCCTCCACACCTGTGTCATTGTGCCACTTCTGGGCCTCAAAAGTGCCAATGCTGTGACCCTCCCCCCTCCGTCATTGTGCCCTTTTTGGCCTCACGTTTTGCCACCCGAAAATTGGGCATTGTGCACTGTCCGGGCATCATGCTGCTTCTGCCGTCCCTTTTTACTCTCTGGGCCAAATTGGGGCCACTTTATCCTTCTACTGTTTTGCCACCTCCAGAATGTATTGGCCACTGTTTGAAAATCATGCTGCTCTGCCAAAGACCCCCACACTGTTCCTTGTGCCCCCTGTGGCCTACTCCTGTTTTTTCCCACCTCCCGAATGTTTATTTTATCCACCCTTGCTGACCCCATTTGCTGTGCTGCCGTGCCCCCCACACTGTGTTTATTTTGCCCCCTGTTTTGACCTCATGGTGGGTGCTGCTTTTTACCTCCACCCCTCTTCATTGTGCCACTTTTTTGGCCATTACTGTTTTCCACCTTTCCCAAAAAGGGCATTGTGAAAACTTCGAAAAAATGCTGCTGCGGGCCCCCCTCCCCCTCTCTTTTTCATTGGGGCCACTTGTGTCCCTACCCCCCCTGTTTTTGCCAAACCCCCAGAATGTTAAATTTGGGGCCAAATGTTTTGACCTCCCGCTGGGTGCCCGCTGGGGACCTTCCCACTCGCTGTCATTGGTTTCCACTTTGTTTGGGCCCACTTTCGTTTTTTGCCACCCCCCCAGAAAAGTTTATTGTGAAAACCCGTCGACCTCATGCTGCTTTCTGCCGTCACCTCCAAATCTCTGTCATTGGGCCCCCTTTTGTACCTACTACTGTTTTTCCACCTCCAGAATGGGCATTGTGCCACTGTCTGAACTCCCTGCTGCTGGCCATGACCCCACAAATGTCATTGTGCCAATCTGTGGGCCCTTCTCCCTTTTTTTTGCCCCCCAAAATCCAGAAGTTTATTGGGGCCCCTGCCTGACCCCCCTGCTGCGCTCCGTGCCCTCCACACCCCTGTCAATTTTTGCCCTCTCTGAAAATTCAGCTGGGGTGTTTCTGTGACCTCAACTCTCTGTCATTTTAACCACTTTTGGGCCTTTTTTTACTGTTTTGCCCCTCCAGAATGTCATTGTGCCATTTTCTGACCTCATTTCTGCTGCGTCACCCCCACACTGTCTTGGGGCCACTCTGTGGGGCCCACCGTTTTTGCCACCCCCGATTGTAAATTTTGGCCCCTGCCTGACCTCATGCTGTGCCCGTGGACCTTTTACACTGTGTCCCTTGTGCCCCTCTTTGCCTATACTGTCTTTTCCCCCTCCAGAAAGTAAATTTTGCCACTCCTTTACCTTCTTTTCTGCTGTGCTGTGACCTTCACACTGTGTCATTTTGCAAATCTGAAACCTTACTGTCTTTGGGGCACCCCCCAGAATGTCTTTTTTGCCACCCGTTGACCTCATTTCTGCTGCCGTGCCCTCCACCCCTGGGTCATTGTTTCCACTCTCTGCGTTTATGCTGCTGGGTGCTGTGACCCCCACTCTCTGTCTTTTTTGGGCCCCTTTTTTGGCCCCACTACTGTTTTGCCCCTCCAGAATGTCATTGTGACATTTTTGACCTCATGCTGCTGCTGCCGTCCCCCTCCCCTCTCTGTCATTGTGCCCCTCTTTTGTCTACTCTGTTTTGCCACCTCCAGAATTGTTTTTGTGCCACTGTTGACCCCAAAGCTGCTGCTGGTGACCCTTTACACTGTGTCTTTTTGCCCCCTGTCTGACCTTTATGCGCTGCTGCCGTGAAACCCCCACCCCTGTGTCATTGGGCCACTCTGTGGCCTACTCCTTTTTTGCCATTTCCCGAAATTTCATGTGCCCCCGCCCCGACCCCATTTTCTGCTGCTGGGCCCTTGCCCTCCCCACTGTTTTCTTTTTGCCACTCTCTGCTTCATGTGTACTTTCTGTGACTCCATCTCTGTTTATTGTGCCCCTTTTGGCCTATACTGTTTTTTCCAAACCCCAAAAATGTCATTGTTTCCATGTCTGACGTCATGCTGTGCTGGCCCTCACCTTCCCCCTCTCTGTCATTGTGCCCCTCTGTGGCCTTTACTGTTTGCCCCTCCAGAAAAGTTTATTGTGCCCCTTTTCTGACCTTTGCTGCTGCTGCCAAAGAAAATCCCACTGTCATTTTGCCCTCTGTGGCCTAATCCCGTTTTTTGGGCCCCCCCAGAATGTCATTGGCCACTGCCTGACCCCCATGCTGCTGCTTGGGGTGCCCGCCCCCACTGTGGGCTTATGCCCCCTGTCGGACCTTTATGCTGCTGCTGCCCTGCCCTCCACACTGTGTCCTTTTTGCCACTCTTGACCTCATGCTGTTTCTGCTTGACCCCCCACTCTCTGTCATTGCGCCACTTTGTTGGGCCCCTATACGGGTTTTTCCCCCTCCAGAATGTCATTGTGACACTGTCTGACCTCATGCTGCTTTCTGCCGTCACCTCCCTCTCTGTCATTGTTTCCCCCTGTGTCCTACTCCCTGTTTTGCCACCTTTCCAAATGTAAATTTTGCCACTGTCTGAACCCATGCTGTTTGCTGCCGTGACCTCCACACTGTTTTTTTTGGGGCCACCCCTGTGGCCTATCCCCTTTTTTGCCACCCCCAGAATGTCATTGTCCCCTGCCTGACCCCCATGCTTTTGCTGCCGTGCCCTTTCCCCCCTGTTTTTCAATTTTTGCACTGTCTGACCTCTTGCTGCCTTTTTGCCGGTACCCTCCCCCAATGTTTTCACTGTGCCATTTGTGGGGTACTACTGTTTTGCCCCCACCCAAATGTCCTTTTTGCCAATGCCCGACCTCATGCTGCTGCTGCCGTGCCCTCCACACTGTTTTCATTTGTTCCACTGCCTGGAACCCCCATGCTGCTGCTTTCCGTGCCCTCCACCAACTGTGTCATTGTGCCCCTGTCTGACCTCATGCTGCTTTCTGCCGTGAAACCCCCACCTGTGTAAATTTTGCCACTTTTTGTTGGGGCCTACTCCCCTTTTTTTCCCCCTCCAGAATTTTCATTGTGCCCTGCCTGACCTATGCTGCTGGTGCCGTGCCCTCCAAAACTGTGTTTATTGTGCACTGTCTGCCTCATGCTGTACTGCTGTGAACCCCCACTCTCTGTTTTTTTTACCACTTTGTGGCCCCCACTACTGTTTTTTCACCCCCAGAATGTCATTGTGCCACTGTCTGACCTCATGCTGTTTGCCCTCACCTCCACTCTTTTTTTCTTTTTGCCCCTCTGTGCCCCTTTTTGTTTTTACCCTCCAGAATGTCATTGTGCCACTGTCTGACCTCATGCTGCTGCTGCCCTGACCTTTCCCCAATGTCATTGGCCACTCTGTGGCCCCTTCCTGTTTTTGGGAAACCCCCAGAATGTCATTGTGCCACGCCCGACCTCATGTGCTGCGGCCCCTGCCCTCCCCCTGTGTCATTTTTGCCCCTGTCTGACCCCATGCTGTTTCGCCCGTCACCTCCACACTGTGTCAAATTTTGCCCCCTGTGGCCTTTTCCTGTTTTTTCCCCCCTCTAGAATGGGCATTGTTCCACTTTCCCGACCTCATGTGCTGCTGCCCGCCGTGACCCCCCACCTGTGTCATTGTGCCACTCTGTGGCCTAATACTGTTTTTGCCAAAATCCAGAATGTCATTTTGCCCCTCTCTGACCCCAAAGTGTGCTGTGGATTTCTGCCCCTAAAACCCCCAAAACTGTATCCCTTGTGCCATCTTTTGGTCTTTCCCCCTGTTTTTGGCCCCCTCCAGAATGGATTGTGCCACTCTCTGGGCCTTTATGTGCTGTGGGGTGCCGCCCTCACCCCCACCCCTCTTTCACTAATTTGCCCCCTGAGCTCTCAGCTTGTTTTTTTTTAGCTTTTGGTGCCATGACTTTTTCAGGTACATTCCCCTTCAGTTTTTTTTTTTTCGTTTTGCCCCCTTAAGGGGCCCAGGGAATTTTATAGTTTAAGCGAAATTTTAAGGGGCGGGCGGCAGGGCATGTGCAGTCATACTAAAACACAACCAATTTTTAAAGAAGCCCCAAAACCCGCTTCCCCCTGCATATTTAAAGCTTTGGGACAAAGTTTTTACGCACCCAAAGGGTCCCTTTTTGCCCTCCTGGAAATAGTGTTTTTTAACCCCGATTGTCCCGAAGTTAAATTTGGACCGAATTTATTTTTGTCTGGAAAATTTTGGCGAAAGTGACCCCAAAACCCAATTTATGAGAAAAATTTGCCCCCTCTAGTCAGGACATTTTAGGGAGAAAAAAAATGAGGTCGGGGTAATAGCCAAGGGACAAAAAAAAGAACTTTCAGTAAGTGGTCCCCCGGTAAAAAATGGCCCCTGGATATAATATTTTCCCCCTTTTCTATGGGCATTCCCGGGGCATTGTACCTTAAAACCAAAAAAACATACGGTGTCCAGACAATGAAAAATCCCCAAAACTAGGAGACCCCAAAAAAATTTTCAAAAAACTTTTTTCTTTTAAACCACCTGTTTTATAGCTGCATGCAGTTGGGTTTGCGGAAACTTGCACCTTCTAAGTGTGGGACCACAAAGTTCGTACAAACTCTTTTTAGTGTTGAGCGATGATTATCGACAAAATTGAAATTTGGCCCCGGTTTTTATGTTGATCAGATTTTTTTCGTTTCGCGATAATTTTGGTTAAAATCTGGTATAAACTATTAAAATTTTTGCCTTTTCCCGGGGCTTCCTGGGCTTTTGGCGGAGAGCAAATCAAACTTTAGAGAAGTAGAGCAGGGGGAGCTGTGTGTTTTCGGGGTTTAAAGGGCTGGGATGTTATTGGGTTTCCCATTGGCTGGAAAAAAAACAATTTACCTCGTTTTACTAGAACAAACCCTTCCTGTTCTGCATCAAATGTGTGTCGCATTTTCATAATAGTTTGGCGTGTGCCCCGTCTCTGTGCAAAACAGCTAGCGAAAAAAATTTTTTATTTTTTTCCAGAGGGCAGCAAAACTTTTAGTGGAACCCCTTTGAACTTAGTTAGATTAAAAGATTTGCAGATTTTAGGGAGTAAAGGGGAGAATTTTAAAAGGAAGCATCTAGCTATGTAAAGTCACGGGGTGGGCAGCGGTAGGGTGGGGGCCCCGCGGGCGATACACAGAATGGACAGACAGGCTCTTTAAAGGATACTTTTTATTGTGCACCCATACTTAGTGTAGACTTTGAAATGCAATAGCTTTATTATTAACAGTTTTCTGTTGAGAATATTACTTGGATGTTGGGCAGAACGCAGCCTGAACTATATTTAGGATACAGTATCTTTTATAGTAACTGCCAGGTCTATTTGTTAGGTGCAAAAAAACTCACTTTTATTATCAGATATAATTCCAGATAGATTGTTTTTTCACTTTTGGTCACTCAAGCTTATGTCGATAGAGGTACCTTGCACTTCAAATTTGATTCTAGCAAATTTTGTAGTCACACAGGTTGTTTGATAGGTGGCCAAAAATACCTTTTATTATCGCTATACATTTCAGATACGAGTTTTTTTCAATTTTGGTCAGTAAGCTTTGTTCATAGACGGGTACCTTGCCACTTAAATTTCATCCAGAAATTTTTGTGTCACAGCAGGTGTATTTTTAGGTGCAAAGATAACGTTTATTATCCGCTATACAATTTACACATAGGTGTTTTTTTTACAATTTGGACGCAGAGTCCAGCTTTGTTGATAGATGGTACTTGCTCTTCAATTTGATAATCCAGCCAATTTTGTCGTCAACGCAGGTGTATTTTTAGTGCAAAAAAATACCGTTTATTATGGTATACATTTCAGAAAGGGTTTTTTTTCAAATTTGGCGCAGTCCAGCTTTATTCATGAGGCACCTTGCAATTAAATTTGAATCCAGCAATTTTGTCGTCCACCGCTCACCGCAGGCTGTCTTTTTTAGGTGCAAAAAATACCGTTTTAATTATACGTATACATTTCAGATAGGGGTTTTTTTTCAATTTGGCGCGCAGTCCAGCTTTTATCATAGGGCACCTTGCAATCTAAATTTGAATCCAGCAATTGTTGTCGTCTCCCGCAGTGTTATTTTAGGTGCAAAAACATACAGTTTCATTATCCGTTATAAATTTCAGATAGGTGTTTTTTTAACTTTTGGTCAGTTCAAACTTTGTTGATGAGGTACTTGCAACTTAAAATTTCAATCCCAGCATTTTGTAGTCACCACAGGTGTATTGATGGGTTGACAATAAAATACCTTTTATTATCCGTATACATTTCAGATACGTTGTTTTTTTCACTTTGGAGCAGGGCCAGCTTTGTTCATAGAGCCACAATTGCAGTTTAAATTTGAATTCAGCAATTTTGTAATCACCACTGTGTACTGATAAGTGCAAAAAATACCGTTTATATCCGTATACAAGTTCAAGATATCGTGTTTTTTTCCACTTTGGTCAGTCAAGCTTTGTTGATGAGGTTACTTGCACTTTTAAATTTGAATCACAGCAATTTTGGTCGTCACCGCAGGTGTATCTTTTAGGTGCAAAAAATACCGTTTATTATCCGTATACATTTTCAACGATACGCTGTTTTTTTCACTTTTGGCGCAGGCCAGCTTTGTTGATAGAGACCACTTTGAAGTTTAAATTCAATCCAGCAATTTTTGTTTTGATTTCTAGGATTTAAGAATAGCTTATGAGTTGCCGTCTTTTAATAAGAGGACTTTCCAAAACTCTTCCATACCCTTTCTCCATTTTTTTTTTTTGAACATGGAGCGTAATTCAGGTGGTAAGCGAGCAAAGAGGGGGGTAGAGACTGGGAGTTAGAGGTCGAGGCGAGAGATGGTGCTCTTCCAGTGCTGGGCGACAACATGCATGCCAGCGATCGTCGAGTTTTGTCAGGACCGTCAGGCCTGTCATCGCTGGGTCCAGGCACTGTGAATCTCAGCAACGAACAGCGATCGCCAATCTGTTCTTCAGTGGTTTAATGCAACCTGCATCCAGCAGTCTCTACCTCCTCGTTCCTCCCAGTCCCGGCCACACAAAATGTCGTCATCTGCATCACCATCATCCGTCCCACATGAAGCGAAGGTAGCCCAAATGTCAACTCGTCGTACCACCATGTGGATAATCCATTTTCTGAAGGTCCTCTTTGATGACAAATTGGAGGGTTGGCGGTCAAGACAGAGGGCATGTTAAAAGGATCAAGAGGCCAAGATGATGATTTTGTCTGCTTGACGCCCAGTTACTGATGCCATCAGAGCGCGGATAAGGAAGCCGTCTATCGGCAAAATCCCGGAAGGCGGGTCAGCCATGCTTGCTTGTGCCCCTTGCTTGTTAGCCGCAGCTTCTGATGCGAATGGCAGGAAACCAAGTAACTGTGTGATAGCATGATGATGTTGATGGATGACGGACATTGCGGGATCATCTGGTCTTTTCTCGCCCAGAATTTGCTTGACGGCGGATGCGCTTCATCAAGGATGAGGAGGAAGATGATGGCGCGTAAAGTCAATCGGGATCCCGCCTCAAAAAAGGAGAGGGCGGGTAGCAGAAAGTCCGCTGATATGTTTCCGCCAGCCGGACGGTCAGCAGGAAACCCCGCTTTCCTCGATTTATCGCGTCAAAAAGAGTTCCAGGACCTCTTAAGACGGGCTTCTTTGAGCAAGCCTCTGATTCACCCAGCGAGATCATTTGCCGACAGTTGCCATAACGCATTAAGTAGAGGCAAGCATCTTAGGTGTTTATTAACCCCACCAACATGTCTAGTCACATGCAGCGAATGCATGAGTTGAAATGGGGCAAACACTTGGCCAATTAATGGCCTGCAGACCGACGCCGGGCTTCAACCACTGTAACACCCCTCTGTCTCCGCCTCCTCCTCCGCCACACAAGCGTTCTCAGCTGCATGGATCTCAGAGGTCATGTCAGGATCTAGCCTCCGCTTAGCCTCCCCGTCGCCCGAGTACCACCAGAACCACCAGAAACCATCCTACCCATTCTCATCCCGCCTGTTTGACGACCTGCACGCGCGTTACAGCGGCCAGCTCTAGCAGCCAGCCCTTCTGTCTTCCAGGGTTTGGGAGCAGAAGAAACACTTTAACCCAAACCATCCCAAAGCCAAAAGCCTGAATGGTCGGCATTGCCCAGGCTTTTGGCCTTGGAAATGTTGCCTTTTCCGTCTGGTGGACACTCATATGGGTTCCGGCCACGTCATGGCCCTTGCCTGAACCCAAATACCAGAAGCCGACGAAGGCACATTTCTTTGCAGAAAAGCCGTGACCCCATGCCCTGGCTCCAGCCACATGTCATCTAAAATTTCAAGCGCGTTGTCTGACTTCTGTGTCGGGAAAAAGTCCATCTCACCACTGCAAATGGACTAGTAAGACAGTCCCAAGGGGCCGCCTATATCTCTGTGACAGATCACTGGGTGAGTGGGTGGATTGTCCTTTGGGGGGTGACGGTGGCTCTCAGGCTCGGCGCGACGCTCTTCAAAACCGCAGGGATCGGTGCAGGGCTCTCTTTCCCCCAGGTCCTCTGGTAGGCATTCATGGGCCCCAGAGAAACCAGGCCCGTGTTGAAATTAATCATGTCTTGGAGACCTTCAGGAGTTTGTAGGTCGGTTGTTCTTCCAGCAACGAGGAACACCGAGCGCTGGCTGGGTGCCAAGAATAACTCTGTGCCAGGCAAGGTGGTGTGCGTTTAAAAGGGCGAAATCTGATGGCCGCACTTCAGTTCGTCGGCTGGCAGCACATTCCCTTGCCTGGCACATGTCGATGACTCGTAGTCCAGAAATTTCTAAAAGCGCTACCCGGGTTTGACTGACTTGCTATTTAAGAAGGCTCGAGGGTCAGGAGTTAGCACTTCCGCAGTTCGCACCCTGCTTTGTCCCACTGCTGCGTTAGCAGCATCAGTCTCGGCCTCCCCGTCAACACGTCTCATTGTTGACATGGCAAACACGCTGGAATTCCCCCTCCACATGCTCCAGCGATTGTCTGGGAGCAGCGACAATGCCATTGTACGCAGTCGAAGTGGGGACACCATGGCCTGGGGAATAGCAGCGGTGATGAGCTCGGGGGTAGTTGAGCACCGAGAGTGAGGGCAGGTAGGTGAAAGAGCTCTGCACCATCCTTGCCAGTTTTGAAGAAGCCACCAAAATGGTCATGCGGACGATGCCCTTGTCCAGAATGTGCATTGTGGTAATTCTTTAGTTCTGGAACGATCGTTGGACACTTCTGAAAACATCACAGGTCCCGACACGACGGAGGAGAGGAGACGGACACCACGCCAGATGCGACACGGGCGCTTTCTCTCCGTCGTATCCACAACGGCCCAGGGACTGTTTCACAATATTTTCGGTCTCATAGCTCGATGGTTCGGCGGTACAGGGCTAGTGCATAGAGTGCGCCTCAGCTTTCAGGTGCATCATCTGAGGCAAGACGGGCTGTGTGTTCGAAGCTGTCGGCCGGAGGGAGAGGAAGAGGAGGAGGGAGGTATTTCCTAGACACCGACTTTACGACGTCCATGCCTTGGATAGAGGTTGGCGCAAATATTGAGGCGGAGGAGGAAGATGAGGAAGATACAGTTGCTAGTTCCAATCAACCCCAGAGGCTTGGAAATAAAGGCTTCCATCTCTCACATGTGTGTTTGGATGCTCCATTCCTCCAACAATGATCCTCGCATTAAGGCCATTCATAAAATTAACAACTGTTACTGGGTGGCACCACTCCTGGATCCTCGGTACAAAACAACAACTCAGCACTTTCCTTCCACCACCCAAATAGAGAGTAATAATGCAGGAAATGGAGACTTGGCTGATGATAAAAAACTGGAGACATCTGTTGCGTCTGCTTAGACGTGTCACTTCAAATGTCACGGTGGTACAAAGTCAGCGACGTGTCAATGCGAGTAGAGTGCAAAAGTAGCCGTAGAGGCAGCAGCAGCAGGCATTGTGGCAGAAAGCCTAATGGGTGACCTTCTGGCAATCTTTATTTAACCACCTTACCAACGATTTAATGCGGTCACACATACAAACACACAGAGACCTGCTTAAGTAATGGGGCACGACTATCTGTCTCAACAACCGATATTTTTTGTATGTGTTCCGGACCCAATAGACTTCTGGGTATCAAAATGGACGATTGTCCCGAGCTAGCTCGCCCGCCATAGAGGTGTTGACCTGCCCAGCTGCCACATCAGCGTCATATCGGTGCGGACCTTCCAGCTCTGCTGGAGGAGTTCATTCACAGACTAACGGCACCCAGCTTTCCACAGTATTAAATGTGGGGATAGTTTGTCTTTCATCAAGATGGAATAAGGCGATGGATCTCTGATAATGTTGTGGCCTCAATTTGCCGATGTCACGATAGTTGACCGGTCTACTTCACATTCCTCTTCAAAACAGAAATGGTCCTCTTGAAAAATGTTTTTAAAATGTTCTTTTTCTTACTGCTCAAATTTTTATTCCTTCAGTTGTACAAACAGTTAATTTTAGCTGGTTGCGGGTGTGTGGAGACTGTAAAGACAGCAAGGTTTAAATGACAAACACCGCTATTCCATGTGACTCACTTTATATAAGAAGTTTGCGTTATTGTCAAATGTTGTTGAGGTCATGTTGCTGTGAGATACAAGCTATAATTTTGGTTTCCTTTGGAACAGAAATGTGGCTGTTCTTAGTGGAAATTTCTCCATAACAATTTTTAATAGTGGCTGAGAAGTCATATTTATAATTTTTGGGGTCATGTTGTTGTGTCGACTACAGCTATAATGTGGTCTTTTGGAAAGAAATGTAGCTTTTTTAGTGGCATTTTCTCCCTCACAATTTTTAAAGTGGCTGAGAACGTCCATTCATTTATAACTTTTTGGGGTCATGTTGCTGTGAGATTCAGCATTAATCGTGGTCCTTTGGAACAGAAATGTGCCTTTTTAAGTGCAATTTTCTCCCTCACAATCTTTTAACAGGGCGATGTGAAGTAATATTTATATTTTTTTGGGTTCATGTTGCTGTAACGTTACAGCAAATAGTCGTTGGTCCTTTGGAATAGAAATGTGGCTTTTAACTAGCATTTTCTCCCTCACATTTTTACAGTGGCAGAGAAGTAAATTTTTATAATTTTTTGGGGTCACATGTGCTTTGAAATGCAGGCATTACTACAGGTCATATTTATAAACAATTAATGTTTGTTTCTAATAGAATTTGTTTCTTCACAATTTTCTAAAGTGGCTCAAGGGTCTGTTTGAATTTTTTGGGGCATTTTGCTGTTGAAATGCAAGCTATTCTTACAGGTCCTATTGTAAAATGTGGTTTTTCTAACAGACAATTTGTTCTACACAATTGTCCATAGAGTGGCTCAAAGGGTGATGGGGTCTGTCAGAAACCTGGAATGAGTAGGACACTGGTTTAATGGACACATATTGCAAAATGACTTGTTTTGTAAGATCTTTACCATAGCTAGCAATCCCTTGTATTGAGCAAAACACCAGTTAATACAATAAAAAAAGAGGAAAACAAAGGGACATGGTAGGATTCATCCTTATTTTAAAAAAGTGTTTTTCTAGGAATTAAACTTACTAAAAACTTGCATGTACCAAAATAGATGGTTAAAAAAATTCCTGAACTGTACAAGGGAGGTACAGGAAAGACTTTGACCAAGATGTAGGTTATTCAGAAGGGGGGGGGGGGGGGGGGGAGGGGGGGGGGGGGGGGGGGGGGGGGTGGTGGGGGGAAACAAACCATAATGAGTTATGGGCACGGACAGTCGAACAAAGAACAGAGACAATTTCCTCAGATCGTTGAGTAATGAGAAAAAGAATGCCAGCAAAAAAGGGCACCTGGGTGGATCAGGAGCGTTACCACCCAGTATTTCCAAGTGAAGTCAATTGGTCCGCCAATCATACGGGAGCGTGCAAAGCGTACCCAAGGTCTTGAACTGTATACTGTGGATGGCTGGAGGTCTTTCCTACACCACTTCCGCTTCGCACTCTGCTTACAGCACGACTCGTTTCGTTGCGGAAATCATAAGGGCATTTTTAAACCGTTGTTAATAGATGGACGGACGGGCCAGCTACAGGAGAGCTTCTCAATATTTTCTAAAAAATTGTTTTGTAAAAAAGGGGATTTCTGTGAAGGTTTAAGTAGTGTCAAAAAACGGGCTCCAGGGGCTGGACACCAATGGCACAGTTTGAGGCTTAAAATTTTTCTGGGGCTGGAGTCACTATGGGGTCGCATCATTGATCTCCAGGGGAGTCTGTCCCATTCACTGAAGGAAGGATTTGGGAGGAAAAAACATGAAAACATTGAATTGATGGGACGAATCACTCTCGATAGACAAGGAGGGCAATGTGCTTCTCCAAATAAGATGTGTTTTGGGGAATGATTAGGACATTTGTATTAACTTATGGGAGGTGCGGGAACAAATTAACACATCCCAACACTTTGGAAAAAAAATCCCTTTTTAAAAAACTGCGGGGAGGGGTGTATTTTTGTATTTATCACATTTTGGGGAAAAAAAGAAAAAAGAAAAAAAAGTAAAAACAAAATAAAACTTCCCCTAAATTAAATTCTGAAAAACAAATGTTTTTTTACCCAAAAAAATATACAAAAAGACAGTCACTGTACAAAAAATCTTTAGGGGCCACTTTGTGATCTATGGATCAAACGGGTTTTAAAGGGGGCCCAATTTGTGGAAACAGGAAAAGGTATAGTAAATTTGTCCAGGGGAAACTAAAAGGGTTTGGTTTCAAAAAACCCCTTTTTTCCCGGCACTTTTTTTTTAATCATTGGGCCCATGCAGGTTTTTGGGCTAAATTGCGGGGGTCCGGGAACAGAATATCCTTTCCGGGTTCAACTAAAATGGGGTTTAACAAAACCCTATTTTCCGGCACTTTTTAAATCTGTGGGCCCATTGCATTTGGGGTTTCAAGCGGGGCCCCAACAGGTAAAGTCAATGTCCAGGGGAAACTAAAAAGGGGTTTTAAAAGGGATTTCCTTTTTTTGCGGGCCCCTTTTTAATCTGTGGGTCAACGGGTTTAAATGGTCATTTGGGGTACGGGAAACAGTTTATAGTCAAATTTCCAGTGAAACTAAAATGGTGGTTGAAAGACTCCTTTTTCCAGCTTTTTTTAAAATCGGGGGGTCAGGGAAAGGGTTTGGGGGCCTCAGGGCTTTGGCCCAGACGGGTAAAAGTCAATGTCCATTTAAAGGGTAAAATGATGGTTAAAAACATAACGCCCTTCGGGGCACTTTTTAATTTGTGGGTGAGGCGGGGTTTAAGGGTAAATCTGTGGTACAAAAAAAGGGATAGTGAAGGTCTGTGCTTCTTTTCTGTGGTTTTTATAACCTAAGTGGTTGCCAAGATGTAGCACCTATCCATTTACTGTTGGGGGGATGTTAATTCCACTTTTTCCAGCCCTGTTTGGGTGTAATAATGAAGGTTTTTGGGTTCCCTCTCCATAGATTTTAAAGGTCATCGGGGCGATAATCTAATTTTCGACCAACGGAAATTTATTTTAATTAAAATTCCCCTTTATCGACTATCGACCCGATGACATAGTCAACGTAATCGCCCTTTCACCTACTCTTTTCATGTGCTAGGATAGTGGGGTTTTTAGGGTACCAAGGAAAGGGCCCTATTTTCTTTTCTTCTTAAAACATTGGAATAAAATAATAACCCCAAAAAAGGGTTCTTTTTTTCAATACAGAAAGTGATTTGGGGAAATTTCCACATTCTTTTTTTAACGTTAAAAAGGGAAAATTTAAATTTCTTTTTCTGGGATTATTTATCTTCTTAATTTTTTAAGTCCTAAATTTTGCATTAAAGTTGGGTAACATTTTTTGGGGGGTTTTGGGAAACCCAATTTTCCAGTTTTTCAAAGAGTTTTGGTTTTTAACAAATAATGGTTTTTCCCGTAACCAATTAATTTTTGTCTTTTTTAAAAGGGGAAAATTTTTATGTTGTGTCCCTTTTTTTTTTAGAATCAGAAGGGGTTACCAGTGGGGAAAGGGAAAGGGACAAAAAGGGGCAGATTAAATTTTTTTAATTTTAAAAATGGACACTACATGAAAAAGAAAAGGTAAACAAAGAAAGGAAATTTGGGGTGATAGTCTCCCCAATGAAAACACTCACAACACAGTAGGGAATGGTTTAAACCCGGTTGGCGAATTTTCAAAAGAAACTGTGAACATGAGAAACCCCCAGCTCCATTAATTAAATTTTAGTGGTTTCAAATTTTGAAAAAAAGATTTAAAAAAGCCCACCAAAAAAACCCTGTTTTTACAAAAGAAAGGGGGAAAACAAAGATTTAAAGATAAAATAAAACCCCCTTTTAAAAAACCCCCCTTAAAAAAAACCTTCCTCATTAAACAGCATAAAAACCTTTTAAAATTTAATCCAAAATTAAAGGTTAACAAAACCTTCAAAAGGCCCGAGTTTTCACAAACATTAAAATAACCAAAATTTCTTTTTCCAGGACTACATAAAGCAATCACACTCAAAGCATTTGACATAAATCAAAGTCAGAAAAAACATAATTCAAAAAAACATATTCACACACTCTTAGGTAGCATACTTTGACATAGTTGCAAATTAGACCAATTGGAAGCACCTCAAGGAAGCAAGAAGAAAATAACTAAATGAAGGCTATCAAGATCATGGAGGTTTAATTCAGGATGATGAGGGAATAATTTTCTAACAGTCAGTTTAAGAAGAAGAGGGCATTATTTAAAAGGTGTTTGCTGAAAGGATGAGTAATTTTTGAAAGATAAATGGGGTCAGCAAATACAATACAAGTGAAAATCAAATGAAGAGGATAAACTTGTTTTTAACATGGATGTATTACACTTTCCGATATATTTCATAGTGTAAATTTCTATATTTTTTATTTATTTAAAACCAAACACAATTTTTTTATTTCACCATATTTCTTTCAGTTGTATAAAATATATACTTTCAGATATAGTAATTATTAATAGCTGATAAACAGCACGTCTAAATAAAACACATTGATCAAATACTGAAGATAATACCTTTATACATATAACACTGAAATGAAATAGAAACACAAATATTTATTTTGCATTACTTTTTTACCTATTTGCACACAGAAATAAGAGCCACAGTGGTGCCTTGACATCGCCTCTCAGGAAGTAAATACTGACTGGTGATGTTAAGGGTTGACACATGACTGCTGAAGCCCCTAATTGGCTGCAGTGCTCATGCATGAACCAAAGATAAAAAAAAGTAAACATAGATGAGGAGACACCGCCAACATCTTTACACTGGAACAGTGGTGAGCATAGATGGTTCTTGTCATACCACATGTAACGTTTTGCGCTAGATTTGGGTCAAAGTTAATTGAACTTAAATTTCAGCAATTTAATTTGCGTTAGCAGGATTCTAATTTTGGCAACAATCTACAAAACATAGAACCTACCCTTTTCCTAGCTCTAACTCTTGGGTTTCTTAGATGCTGTGCCCGTGAAGTCTGGTGGTGTTTCTATGCAATTTGAAGGTATTTGGCTGCTGAAGGTACTTTCTAATGGCCAGAAAACACATGCAGAATATTTCCTTTATAGACTAAAATGGCATTTAGGTTTGTGATATTCCAAAACAAAAAAACTTTGACTCTGATCCAAATGTCTCTGAAACCAAATAGAACTATTCGAGCAATACTAAATAGTGTTGAGCGAACAGTAAAAAGTTCTAGTTCGGGGGGCGTGGCCTAGCATGTGAGGAGACCAGACGCGTGTTAGGGGAGCTCCGTGTGGGCCTAAGCAAAAAAGCCTATCACCAAACTCAGAATGAGCCGGAGGAGATCCAACGGACGCAGAAGTGGAGCAGCAGAGGTTGCGGTACCTGTGGGTCCCGATCCGCAACTTTTTCGCGCCCACTTGCGGCTTGGAATCGGCCCCGGAGTCAGCAGCTGCTTCCCCAGAGCGGGCGCCATCTTGCAGCTCAGAGCGCGGCTCTTCCTGTGAGCGCCTGCACCCGTATGCTGTGACGGCAGCGGGGAAAGAGAGGAGCCGGACGCAAGACTCGCCTGCCAGCCGGATTCAGTCGGCGCAGACCCGGAGCGGTGTGGATCCACAGGGAGGAGGTAGGAGACCTCCTGCAAAGACGCAGACCGGGACACCAGTGACTGGAGCGGAGGTGAGGAGGCCGGCATCACTGGGCGCTGGGCCCTGTCAGCGGGACTCTGCCATGTCTGCCCTGCTGGGAGACGTAGAGGAGCTTCAGGCACCTGCTCCCATGGGACACATGAGGGGAAATGGGGACCCTCCAACAATTCTGAGGGACATTGTTCCTGCTCCCCATTATGCAGAGACTGCATGTTCTCCAGCAGCTCATCTTGGGCTGTCCCCTATGCCCACAGCTGCGCAACAGAAAATGGCAGCAGCTATATCACCCTCTCAGAGCAGCTTCAGCCGAGATTCCCAAGAGTCTGCTCCAGATCTGTTTATGGACTCTCCTGACAGGGGCCGCTTGCAAATTGCTGTGGGTTCACCTGGCTGCTCTCCAGATGACCTCTTTGGGATCCCCCATGCCTGTCCACCTTGTGACCTACCAGTGGCTGTGGACTCTTGCTGTGACTCTGGGATCAAGGGGCCAACCCACTCTGATGCTATAGTACCACCAGGCCAGCTTTCCATTAGTGCCAGGAACTCTGCTCTCTCTGCGCTTCAAGGGCACCCTGAATTGCAGGCGCTCCTCACACTTATTCCTACCAAAAGTGACATGGCTGCCCTTGCTCAAGATCTTAAAGGCGCTTGGAATAGAGACTTACATGTAGTCAAATCAGATATATCTAATGTCCAGGACAGGCTTCAATCTCTGGAATCCTCCCATGCTGTGGCGCAACAGTCAATCTCTGAACTACAGACTGCAGTTAGTAATCAGCAATCTCTCTATCAGACCCTAGTAGATCAAGTGGATGACGCTGAAAATAGGAACCGCAGAAATAACATCCGAGTCAGAGGTATCCCGGAATCAGTTGGTCCCCAAGAATTAACACAATCTCTTATTAGACTCTTCAACAGACTGCTGGACAGACCGGAAGGAAGACTCTCCTATGGAGCTGGACAGGGCGCACAGGGCGCTCCGGCCTCCAAGCCAAGATCCGGGTAGGCCTCGTGATGTCATTTGCCGTGTGCACTATTATGCGATTAAAGAGGACATTATGAAAAAAGCTAGACGCTCTTCAGCTCTTACCCATGAAGGAGCCAGTATCGCTATCTTCCCTGATCTCTCTAGGAGGACCTTGCGGTTGAGGTCGGCACTGAGGCCCCTGACGGCTCTTCTTCAAGATAGGAAGATCCAGTATCGATGGGGTTTCCCTTTTGCGCTGCATGTGAGACTGGATGAGCAAACGATCACCCTTAAAACACTAGCTGATCTTCCGAACTTTCTGACGGCCCTGAAGCTCCCGATGGTCTCGCTTCCTGATTGGGAGACAGCTTATTCGGGGACACTGACCCAGATTCCTCGGAGCCGACCCTCCTCTCAGATAGGGAGGGAGAACGTTCTTTCTCCTAAAGAGCAGCGACTCTCGAAGCGCCGACGGTCTGTTATGCGACTCGAGAGGATTGCTGGCACTACTATAGGACGTTGAATGCATAATATGTAATGTTTTCATAATGTGCCTTAGTTTTGCAATGCGCTCCCTCTTGCTGCTCACAACTAGGAGGTTGTGACTTATGGCCGCTCAAGATTGTTAACAATATCTCTCTATCCATCCCAGGTTTAAACTCTTAGAGGCAATTAGCATTGTTTCTCTGGTATAAGGTTTTTTCTTGTAGCATGCTTTGATAGGCAATAGCTCTAGTATAATATCTGTTAAAGCAGGGTCCCACGGAGGCTCCCTGTGCTCTCTATGACAAAACTACCTTTCTTTCGGTACTAGGTGTATCTACTTTAACCCCCCATAGGTGCCAAGACGGGCCTTCTGTGTCCGTATATTGCAGTTGACTATACTGCGAACGTTAGTTGGTATAGATTTTGCTAATTTGGCTTGTTCATATGGCTTCTTACATTTGGTTGCAATGTTGGAATTTTTCTTCACAGTTCGTCTGGACGGGGTGCAAGAGTGGTAAGCCTACCCAAATATATCATTTGCTTTATCTTTTTATATCAACATGATTTCGCTTCAAATCACATCCCTTAATGTTAAGGGGTTTAATATCCCGGAGAGAAGGTCCCAAATTTTGTATCATATGCATAGACACCACACCCAAATTCTTTGTCTCCAAGAAACACACATATTATCGGGACAGCTGGAGCAGTATAGGAACAAATATTTTCCCTTTTGGTTCCATAGCAGCAATCCTGTGGGTAAGTCTAAGGGGGTGGCTATTTTTTTTCATAAAAATCTCCCGGTGCATGTGATAGATAGCAAAGCTGACCCTAATGCCAGATACATTTTTGTTAAGTGCGAAATTGCTGGGACAAGGTTGACCATAGCTAATATTTATGCCCCCAATCATGGCCAACTATCTTTTCTTGCGGCAACCTTAGACGAGCTTAATGCTTATGCAGAGGGTAAAATCCTCCTTTGTGGAGATTTTAATGTGGCATTGGATCCTGATTTGGACACTTCATCGGGACACTCCTCTGTCCCTCTAAACAAGCTGAACAAAATTAAAAAGCTTCTCTATAACATGCAGCTCTTAGATGCTTGGCGCCTCACCCACCCGAGTACCCGGGATTATACCTTTTACTCACATCCACATCAGAGATATAGCAGGTTAGACTACATCTGCCTCCAACATGCACTCCTTCCCAGTGTTAAGAGTTTGTCCATCGGTAACATTTTGTTATCAGACCACGCCCCAGTTCACTGTATTCTGGAACTCCGGCGGAGTAGCGACAAGACATTTACGTGGCGCCTTAATGAGTCATTGTTGAACGACTCTGTATGTCTTGCTGATCTTAGACGAACATTGGAGCAGTTCCTCAGTGACCATCTCTCTGACTCCACCTCCCCTCAATTAAAATGGGAAGCGATGAAGTGCGTAGCCCGAGGTGTTTTGATCAAACATGGCTCTAGGTTAAAGAAGGAAGCGTCTGCTAGATTGTCGGCCTTGCTTACGCGACTTACGCAACTAGAGACGGCACATAAAGCTACGCTAGCAGAGTCAGACCTCCGGGACGTACTTCATACCAAGCATGAGATCCTTCAACTTCTGGACAAAAAGACTGCCCGTTATAGACAGATTTGTGCAGGCTCGTGTTATGCCTGGAGCAATAGACCGAGCAGAATGCTCGCTAGGGCTTTGAGAGACAAGAGGGCCTCTTTGTATGTCCCAGCTATTAAAACTAGACAGGGTAAGGTTGTCCACCTCACCTCTGAGATCTTGGATAGCTTTCATAGCTATTACAAGGACCTCTATAACTTATCTTCAGTTAATAAGGCTTCTTATAACGGCCCGACCCCAGAAGCCTTAGACCGATTCTTCTCCATGGCATCCCTCCCTGAGCTTGGGGCTGATAGGCTTCAGTCATTGGACTCCCCTTTTACTCCATTAGAACTATCCCTGGCTATATCAGCCATGCCAGCAGGAAAAAGCCCAGGCCCGGATGGCTTCACAGCCAAATTTTACAAGATCCTTAGAGAAATTGTAGCTAACCCTTTGTTAGCTCTTTTAAACTCATGTGTCGGCTTCCCAACCTTTCCCGCCCTCTTTCTTACAGGCGCATATTTCTATGATTTTAAAGCCTGGGAAGGACCCCCTCTCCTGTACTAGTTACAGACCCATCTCTTTAATTAATGTGGATGCCAAGATATATGCAAAGCTACTCGCTGTGCGATTGAATGGTATTCTGCCTGATTTGATACACTCTGATCAGGTGGGTTTTGTGACTGGTAGGGAGGCGCGTGATAACACGCTGAGGACGTTCTCCCTTATTCATTATGCCCAGGGGTCTCGCACGCCAGTTATGCTCCTCTCATTGGATGCGGAGAAGGCGTTTGACAGGGTGGACTGGCATTTTTTGAGGTTCGCCCTGTCACACGCGGGTCTTGGCCCACTTATGCTCCAGAAAATATTTGCTCTTTATCACTCCCCCTCGGCCCAAATCAGAATAAATGGAGCGCTCTCCAAACCATTCAATATTAGTAATGGGACTCGACAGGGTTGCCCATTGTCGCCACTCCTCTATGTGGTCTCTATGGAATACCTATTGCAATCCATTAGGGGATCGGACAGATGTCGGGGTATCGAGATTGGTGGAGAGGTGCATAAATGTGCTGCTTATGCGGATGATCTTTTACTATATGTTACGGACCCGGATTCCTCTCTGCCGACCTTGATGGACCTTCTGAAAACCTTTGGCATATTTAGTAATTTTAAGGTTAACTACTCTAAAAGCATGGCCCTCAATATTTCTCTAGATCCCCGGGTAGTTGGGCACCTGCAAAATCAGTTTCCTTTTAGATGGGTGAATGACTCTTTCACTTACCTAGGGGTGCAAATCCCTGGTGCCCTCCGTCAAACTTTCGACTTAAACTTTGCCCCCCTTCTTTCTAGGATTAAAGGAGATTTAACTAAATGGGGCAGGAAAGATTTCTCCTGGATAGGAAGGATAAATATTCTTAAGATGAACATCTTGCCTAGGCTCCTGTATTTGTTTCAGACTGTCCCGGTTAAGCTCCCCAATTCTTTCTTCATCGATGTGAATAAATCTCTGAGGCAATTTGTTTGGGCCAACAAGAAACCTCGAATAGCTTGGGATGTACTAATTAGAAAAAAGGAGAGAGGCGGGCTGGCTCTCCCAGACCTGAAAATCTTATTACATTGCTGCAAATGCTGCCAGAGTTATAGACTGGTTCCATTCCCGTACCTCAAAGCGTTGGATACAAGTTGAGGAACGACTTTGTGGGAGACCGCTATTTTCCTTACCCTGGCTCCTCCCCTTTTTATCTGGCATTAGGTTCTCTGGACTTCCTCTAATCACACAGGTTACGCTCTCAATATTCCGACTTTTTGGTAGGCAATATAAACTTTATTTCCCGGGAGGCCCTTTATTGTCAATTCGGGGGATACCTGGAATCACTATCTCCTCGCATTGCTTCTTGACTACTGAGGAGGGTGCTCGGAAATACCTTCTCATAGGTGACTTTATTACGCGCGCTGCCTTCAAATCGTACGAAGAATGTGTTTCTGCTCCATACCGCACCCCGAATATCTGGTTGCAGTACCTGCAGTTGAGACACTATTTTGAGACTAATAAATCTAGGCTGGATTTTCTTCGCAGCCCCACCTCTTTTGAAGCCCTGTGCATCCAGCGGCAGCAACCGATGCATGTAATCTCCATATTGTATACCATGATACTGGAGACGCAATCTAACCACCGTCCGCTTTTCCAGAATAGTTGGGAACAGGAACTGGAGGAAACTTTTTCAGAGGAGGACTGGCTGAAAGCTTGTGTTCTGTCCAATAAGGCTTCGGTTTCTTGCAGAATACAAGAATTAAACTATAAAGTTTTGTCACGCTGGTACAGGGTCCCAAAACTTCTACACTCAATCTATCCGGCTGTTCCTGACCTTTGCTGGAGATGTAACAAAGAGACGGGTACCATGTTGCATATATGGTGGGGTTGTGAAGCTCTCCAGCCTTTTTGGATAAAAGTGATCGATCTTATTCGGACCATTACCGGTATCTCGTTACCAAATTCGCCAACAGCTCTCCTATTATATATGATACCTTTGGGCATGAGGTCATTAAGGGGGAGTCTGTTGATATTCCTATTAGTGGCTGCCAAATCATTGATCCCTAGAAAATGGCGTTCAACACACTCCCCTACTCTGACTGAATGGATCAAGGAGGTCCTTAACTTACAACGTATGGAGGAGATGAGGGCTGAGTCTACTCAGACGTTAGATCAGCATTTGAAGGTATGGGCGGAGTGGATGGTGTTCATTGGATCAAGGACCTTCCAGACTGTGGCGTTGGAGGTGTAGGGCTTTCCCCTCTTTCTCCTTACTTTCATGGAATATTTGTACTGTCATCCTCGGGTTGGGGACTGTTCTCCTGGGATATATATATATATTTTTCCTTTTTTATTATTAGCGATTTCATACTACAATTGGGATTGGCACGCTCGATGATCTCGTCCAGTTGGTTTTTGGTTTTGTTTGCACTTATTTCTTTAATATTTAGGTAGCTCAGCGTATGTCAACAGTGGAATTTCCTTCTGGATCTCATTACTAGGCTTAGAGGCTTAGATGTTCGTTGCAGACACACTGCTGATTATAGTTTTGATGTAACCACATGATCTGTACAGATGTCTGATACTGATTCCTTCTTTTTTTCTTTGTTTACTATTTGTCTCATAATGCATAATTTTGTATTAACCTTCCCATCACTGTTTTACGCTGTAAATTTACTTTTTTAATAAACCTTTTTTTAAAAACGAAAAAAAAAAAAAAAAGTTCTAGTTCGATTACAACCTCGAACTTTTGTGAGTTCAGTTTGAAGTTCTATTCAACCTTGAACTTCTAACCCCATTAAAGTCTAAGGGAGAAGATGTTCTGGTAAATTTTTATACCCATACAGGTGAGGAGAAGCTTTAATTACCATCCATAACAGTAAACTGGATACGTGGAACAACTTAGTGAAGAAAATTGGTCTCTAAGCGTGACAGAAAAAAAACTGACAGGTTAAAATACTTCATTCCTTTCAACGGCTAACTGAAAAGATGAGGACAGCTTGCAAGCAGGAGCATAGCTATAGTTGGTGCAGTGGTAGCAGCTGCTTTGGGGCCCTACATCCTGAGGGGACCCAAAAACCTCTTTGACACATAAGAGATTTGGAGACGGTGTGTTATACAACTACTGAACCCCAAAACTACAAATACGGAACTTTTGGGCACTGAGTATGATTTAGCAAATCCAAGCACTTTGTATAATATATCCATGTATATAAGAGTGAGGCGTTATATGAGCCTGCAAATGTCGCCAAATAACAGCTTCTGGGTGTGGGAAGATGCAGCCAGCAATACCAAATGCTATCTAACTAACTAACAGCAGTCTGTACAGTGCAGAGAGGGGGCTGAAAATGGTGTTCACAAGGCAATATAATGAAATATATATAACATGGTCATGTGATTTTAGCAGCCAATGAGATTCCTACACCTCAGCAATGACGTTTTTGACACTTCTCTGTGCTCTGCATTGATTGGATAGCCACCAAAAGTGCAGAAAAATGATTGGATGGACATCTAAAGTGCAGAAAGCCGCTGAAAACTGAAAATAGCACATTGAATTAGAGATTTAATTTTACTCGAACGACCAGTAAAATGTTCGGTTTGATTCGCGTTCTAAAAATTCAAGAAGTTCTACTAGAGCTCAACTTTTCTAGAACAGTTCAATCAACACTAATACTAACCATAAGTATTGGCATGTAGAGATGAGCGATTTAATCGAGAAAAGATGAAATAGAGTCGATTTTTACTGTTTTCTCTATCTCGATTTGATCCGTTTTTTTTCTTAAAATCGGATCATAAATTGAGATCTAGACTTGTGATTGCACCATTATCATTGCTTCCTGTACTTCTGGCGGCCAGCCAATCAGTGCAGAGCACAGAGCGGGGTCAAGAACGTTGCCAGTGAGGGGTGTAGTGATCTTATTATCTGCTAAAATCACATGACCCTGTTTTATCTATGTCACGGTACTTCCTACTGAACGCCATTACGCTTACAGACTGTGAACTGAACACATTGCTCTCTCTTCACTGCTCTTTTGAAAGCAGGCAGACCGACCATTTCCCAGCGATTTCACAAAGGGAAAGCTGCTAGATAGATTAGTTAGGGTTGGAGTACAGCAAGATTAGGGAATCCTAGACAGTAGTAGTCAGAGATTTTGCTATATCTGCATACATTATCTTTTAATGTGGTAAGCGAGCAAGGAGAGGGTAGGATGTGGAGCAAGAGGCATGAGACAAGGCACTCCTTTCAGTGCTCCGGACAACACACAAGTGAGAACATCGTCAGTTGCAGGATCATCAGGCCTGCCATCGCTTGGTCGGTTGCCTGTGAATCTGAGTACTGAAGAGCGTCCAGCAGATTTACCTCTTCGTCCTCTCAGTCAGGGCCACAAATGTCGTCATCATCATCATCATCATTAGTGCAACCTGAAGCAAACAAAGCCCAAATACCAACCACTGTGGATAATCCACATTCTGAAGACCTCTTTGATGACACAATGCAGTTGGCGTCAGAAAACATTTCAAAAGATCAAGAGGACAAAGATGATGATTTTGTCTACTCCGACGCCCAATTGCTGATGCCCTCAGAGGAGGAGAAAGAAGCTGGTCAGTTGGCAGAATTCCCGAGCGGTCAGCAACGCAGTGCCTGGGGCTTCTAGCCCACAGCTTGTGGATGTACACTGTCAGGACAAGGAAGTCACCTGTGATGGTAAGGTTGATAATGACATTGCGGATCCAACGTGGTCTTTTAAGCAGCAGTTGCTTGCGAGTGCCTTATCAGTGGAGGAGGAGGATGATGTATCCATGTGGGTCCGGGCTCAGAAAGGGAGAGGGTGGTCGCACAAGTCCACACAAAATCACCTGGAGAAAAAAAGCCACACAGGTCCTGGGCTTCCATCCACTGTGACATCCTCTGTCTCCTCCTCCTCCGCCACTTCCAAGACCAAGCGGTCCTCTGCTGCCCATGTGCCAGAGCAGCATTAGCAACTACCATCCCCAGTTCCAGACACTGTCACCCGATTCCCACCACCACCACCACCACCACCACCAGAGACACAGCTGACCCCTTCTCCTCCCACCAGTTTGACCTGCAGGACGTACAATAGCCAGTCTAACAGCCAGCCTTTTGTGTACCAGGTGTGGAAGCAGAAGAAACGCTTTCACCCCAACCATCCCAAAGCCAAAAGCCTGAATGTCGGCATTGCCACGCTTTTGGTCTTGGAAATTTTGCATTTCCGACTGGTGGACACAGATTGGTTCTACCACGTCATGGCCCTGGCATGCCCCCAATACCAGATGCCGAGCAGGCATTTCTTTTCCCGAAAAGCCATCCCTGCCCTGGACAGTCACGTGTCAGAAAAAATCTCTAGTGCGTTGGCTGCATCTGTTTCCCCCCAAAGTCCATCTCACTACAGACACATGGACCAGTAAGCATGGTTAAGGGCATTACATCTCACTGACTGCTCTCTGGTTGTGTGGGTGGATGTCTCTGATGATGATGGTGGGTCTCGGGCTCGGTGGACACTCTTCCACACTGCTGGGATGGTGCAGGTTCCAGATCCCCAACCTCCACGGGTTGCATCACGTGCCAAGGGAAACCAGGCTGTGTTGAAATTAATGTGTCTTGGAGTCCGTCAATACACAGGTCAAGAGCTGTGGACGGCTCTGCGCACTTAGACCGACCAGTGGCTGGGTGCTTAGAACCTGGTGCCAGACAAGGTGGTGTGAAACAATGGGAAAAATCTCCTTGCTGCACTTAAGATCGGTAGACTTACGCACATCCCTTGCCTGGCACACGTCATGAACCTGGTTGTGCAGAAATTTCTCAAGCGCTACCTGGACCTTGACTGTCTGCTGAGGAAGGCTCGAGGTCCTAGCACACATTTCTGGCATTCGCACCCTGCTTTTGCCCAACTGGCAGCGTTGCAGCGTCATCTGGGCCTCCCCGTCAACTATCTCATTGTTGACGTGGCAACACACTGGAATTCCACCCTCCACATGCTCCAGCGATTGTGGCAGCAGCACAATGCCATTATTCAGTATGAAGTGGCACATGGCCTGACAAGCAGTGGTGCGGACCTCGAGGGGTGAGCCATAGGGAGTGAAGGCAGGTGAAAGACCTCTGCACCATCCTTGGCAGTTTTGAAGATGCCACCAAAATGGTCAGTCAGGACAATGCCTTTGTCAGCATGACCATTGTGGTGATATTTGTACTGGAACAAGTGTTAGACACTGCGGCAGAAGGTCCCAGCAGTGATGGAGGAGGAGGCAGACACAAATGCGGACAGAGAGGCTTACTCGCCAGAGGATGTAGAAGTCCCAACTGTTTCCCAAATTTATAGGTCTTCTTTAGGCGGTGGTTTGGGGTCCAGGGCTGGTGCAGGATGGCAGTTCAGCTCACAGAGTACAGCGCATGAAGCGTTCCAGGGCTCTGGTGATGCTCAGGATCAGGAAGTGGAGGAGGAAGATGAGGCATGGCTGGACATCGATGGTACCAATATCCCTCCAGTGGTAAGAAGTTGGCACAGATTTGAGGAGGAGGAAGATGTGTTTAGTGCCCCTCGATCCCGAGGCTTGGGAAATCCCGGTAGTATCTCACACATGAGTGGTTGAATGCTACATTACCTGCAACATGACCCACGCATCAAATCAATCAAAATGAACAGCAGTTACTGGGTGGCCACCCTCCTTGATCCATGTTACAAATCGAAAGACAGCAATTTCCTTCCACCCACACACATTGACAGTAGAATGCAGGAATTTGAGACAGTGCTCATTGATCAATTCGAGACATGCGTCTTCTTCACGTTCAAATGTAACGGTGGAACAACATCAGCAACATGACAGCAGTAGAGTGGCAAATAGCCGTAACAGCAGCAGCAGGCAGTGTGGCAGAAGCCTAATGGTGACATGTGGCAATCATTACCACCTCACCAAGAGCAGGACAGCATTCAGATATACAAAGACCGCCTTAAGCCCATGGTCCATGACTACATGTAGCTCAACAATGATGTTTTTGTCTTGGCCCGGACCCAATTAACTTCTGTGTGTCCAAACTGGATGAATGGCCTGACCATGCTCGGCACGCCATAAAAGTTTTATCCTGCCCAGCGCTAGTGATATCTCAGAATGCACCGTCAGCACAGTTGGCGGGGTGATAACTGACAAACGTATCTGACTTTCCCCTGAGAATGTGGATCATTTGACATTTGTCAAAATGAATCAAGTGTGGATCTCTGACGATTTTTTTGCCCCGGTAGACGATGTCACCGACTTATAAACTGTAGCACGTGTTCTACACAATGTGAAATACACATTCCACATTGAAAAAAAACAATGGTCCTATTGAATAAAACTTTATTCAAAATACTCAATTCTTCTTGCTAAGAAATCTTGTGAGAAATGTCCTTAGTGCTTTGGGGTCATGCTGCTGAAAAAGACCGCAATAGTCAATGTCCTATTCCCAAAAATTTTGTTTCAAATACTAATTTCTTCTTCAAAATTTTATTGAGTGTTCAAATGGTCATTTTTGCTGGTTTTGGGGTCATGCTACTGTAAAGGATAGCGATAGTAATGGTCGTATTAAAAAAATTCTTATTTCAAATACTCATTTCTTCTTGCAAATTTTATTCTGAGTGTCCAAAAGTTCCTTTTTACTAGTTTTGGGGTCATGTCTTTGTAAAAGACAGCAATAGTAAAGGTCGTACTAAATAAAAATTCTTATTTCAAATTCCCCTTTTTTTCTTGCAGATTTTATTCTGAGTGTCCATAAGGGCATTTTTGCTGGTTTTGAGGTCAAGCTACTGTAAAAGGGATGCCACCAGTGCCAACAGGGCAGTACTCCTGTCAGTGGCCCTAATCAAAAAGGGGCCCAGTGATAGGGGGCTCCTGCCAGGTACCATGTGCCATTTTCAATAGCGGTGTCTTCTTATGTGTCAAAGTGGCCCTGTAGCAGCTGTTACCTCTGTACCTGCTATAGCTATGTTGTCCTCATCTTTTCAGTTAACCATTGAAAAGAATGACATATTTAAGCTTGTGAATTTATTTCTGTGACTCTTATAGACAAATTGTCTTCACTAAGTTGTACCATGTATCCAGTTTACTGTTCTGGATGGTAATTCCAGCTTCTCCTCACCTGTTTCGGTATAAATGTTAACCTAATCATCTTCTCTCATTGACTTTAATGGGAATCGGTGATTGATTGAGAAAGAAAATGGAAACGATTTTCTTTAAAATCTGCAATCGTCTAGATCTAGATTTTTTTAGTGATCGCTCATCACTATTGGCATGCATAGTTTAGTTGACAAAGAACTGAATTACCTTATCAACACAGATATAACAAGTATAGAGATATTTTCAACATATCTATTTGATTGAAACAAAGATTCTGATCACCTCCAGAGGAAAGTCATGTGAACGGAAAAATAAAGATGGAGAGAATTGTGAGGGAAGGAGAAGGAAATGGAAAGAAAATTGGGATTCGGTGCTAGAAATGCCAAAAGTAGTTCATAAGAACTAAAAGACCAGAAAAAAACCATTTAGTCACCATACCAATAAATTCAGAAGCTTGCATGAAGGAAAATCAATTCTGCCATATCTTTTCGTTTATTGTATCTTATTCAATGCTCCATTTGACAAAGAGATTTCAGATATTGTAATTATTAATAGCTGGTGAAATGGAAAGTAGCCTCAAAGGGGCTATCCTGTCCTTGTGGGGGTTCAAATTATCTTAAAAATAATAAAAGGTGCACCGAGAAAACACATCACAACATGCCTTGCTGCTATGAAAATGCTTTCTGATTTTATTCACAAAATGGTGTTTTTTTTTTACCCTTTTGCAAATGAGTAGATAAGAAGCATCACATGGACCTAGCTGTGAGGGTCTATTGGCACGTCCTTATCTATGGACCACTCCTTACAGCTTCAGGAATGTCTGAACACAGGGTGTAACTTCTGAATAGGCGCCATCTTGGATTACACGATGATCTATACAAACTACTACAGGCGGCCATTTTGTTTAACAAATTAATGACACTATATAGGTGCGTGCCTATTATGTATATAATATATATATATATATATATATATATATATGTATATGTGAAGTATATACTAACTAATACATTAAAATAGAGACACAAAGGATCACACATATATAACCTTTGTTCCCATCCACAACACTGGTATAACACAAATACTGTACATAACATCAGGGCCGTGACGATGGGTAGGCAGAGGCGGGCTATCGCCTAGGGCGCAACCTCTGCCAGACAATATGGGGTTTACTTTTACATTGAATCATCACCTCTCAGGCTGCTGCAGTAGCTCACATCGTTGGCCACTGACCAGTGACAGCTGCCTTGTCAGCGCCCTGCAGCACGCACACGCCTCTGCTCTTCAGCACAGTGCCATCTTCTGCGGAGCATCACCTTTCCCCCTGTGCCTCCCAGCTGCCGACAGTCACAAGCAATCGTGAGCCGGAGCAGGAAGAGGAGAAAGGCAGAGGCACAGACAAGAATTTACTGACTCAGAGGAGCGGAGCAGTAAAGTCGTCAGTCATGTCAGAAGTCAGTGTACATTCCAGACTTTCTCCCCACATACAGGAGCTGCTGCTTAGTGCCGAGGTAGTGTGTCGCCCCTCACCCGCCACAGCCTGTAACAGCATAAGACTAAGAAAACACATATATATTTTGTAATAATTATGCTTGTGTAATTTTTATGATAGGATTTTAGTGTCTATGTGACACTAGTCATGGACAGCACTGCTGATGCATCACCAACTGGGCAGTAATGAAAGCTAGGTCTCGCAGGTATCAGTCAATTTGCATCCAGGCTGTAACCCCTGCTCCTGGATACAGTCTGCTGATACCTGCAAGCACTTATGGACATTGAAATATTACTCTTGACTATGTCACTGACTAACATTGAGATACTGCATAGCAGAAATGTCTCCCATGTGTTTAACCCCTTCCCGTCACGCAATCATAATAATGTGGCTCTTTGTTTTTCCCTCCCTGTCTTCCCAGAGCCATAACTTGTTGATGTTTCCACCTATCTAGAATATGAGGGCTTTTATTTTGTGGGTGTAATTTTTAATGGTGTCATTCACCGTAACAAAGGATAGACTGGGAAACCACAAAAAATTCTAAGTGGGACGAAATGTGAAAAAAAAATGTACTTGCTCCATGTTTGCAGCTTTTGTTTTTATTGCGTTAACTTTTCAGTATAAATAGTGTGCTCTCTGTATCCTGCCAGATGGTACGATTCCAATTACAACAAATATGTTGTTTGTTTAAAAAAAAAAAAAAAAAAGTGCAAACATTCTCTATTTAATTAATAATAATACATTTTTTGTTTGTCCACTTATGGATCTGATAGATGGGCATGTTTTGTGGGCTGAAGTGTAATTTTATTGGTATCATTTCGGGATAGACATAACTATTTGTTTACTTTGTATTCCGACATTTAGGAGATGTGAAAAACGGATACTATACATTTGTATATATTTTCCATTGACTTTAAAGGGGTTGTCTCGCTACAAGGATTGCTTTTTATGTTAAAGATCTTGCAAAGACAAGTCACTTTGCAATATATGGCCATTAACAGTGTCCTACCTATTCTGAGATATCTCCTCTTGTATGGGCTGCATCAGCTCCTCAGGTCGCTATAGCTACAGACCTGTTCAATCTCTCATGATAGGCTGCCAGCACTGGTTACTATAGCTACAGACCTGGCTTCTACTGCAGCCCAGAAGAATCCAGTAAACACACCCCTGATTTCAAAATGTAACCCAGAAAACAGGACTGAGGTAACATGAATCAATGTAGTGAGACAACCCCTTTAATGTTAAAAGGACAAGTACTTTTTGTCAGATTTCCTATATTTTTTTTCATGGAACCAATAACACAACGTACTGTGTTATGTTTTTTGCTGTAAAAAAAAAAAAAGCCTAAACACCTGTGAAAGTAGTGGCAACTGTTTTCCATTTTTCTCTTTTCAAAACAGAATAGTAAGGAAACCCAAACACAGGGGTGAACCAGGCCCCAAAAACAACACTGGCACTCAGGCCCAACCAGTTTATGTGCAACATGTCCTCACCACCCATATTGTAAAAAAGAGTAACATTAAAACACCTCATAACAATGCACAACCTGAAATTTTAGACGTTTTACCATGAGGTAAAATACCCTGCACAACTTGCTTGCAACTAACTGTGAGCAAACTGTGCCCAAGACTAAGGAGAGTGGCATTTGCGGCTGTCCTCTCCATTATATTAAGGTTATTTTGAAATTTCAACTACATGCGGGAGGGGAGGGGGGAAGGGCGCCATTTACCTTATTTGCCTAGGGCACCAAAATGCATTGTCCCGGCCCTGCATAACATAACCCTTGCTGACACACACTGAAAATAATAGTTTTTATAATAATTAGAGATGGGCGAATTTCTCAAAATTCGATTCGCCGACTTCGCTGAATTTTCCGACAAAATTTGTTTCTGTCCGAATTACTTTGGGATGAATCATGTTAAAAAACAGCTATTTCCAGGCTGCACATATCCTGCAGGGTGCTGTAGAACGTTGTGCCATGCTTAAATATGCAGAGGGAGCTTGATTTGGACATCATACAATGTTGTGTTTTAGTATGACACGCATATGACTGCCGCCGCTCTTAGAATCGGTTTACTATAAAATTCCCTGGGCACTTAAGAGGACAAAACTTACCAAAAAACTGAAGCGGGAATGTAGCCTGATAAAGTCATGGCAGCAAAAGCTGGAAAAAAACAACCTGAGGGCTCAGGTGGCAACATCAGTGACAGAGTGTGGAGGTGACGGCAGCAGCCACAGCAGCATGAGGTCAGAAAGTGGCACAATGACATTCTGGAGGTGGCAAAAACAGGAGTAGGCCACAGAGTGGCACAATGACACAGTGTGGAGGTCACGGCAGCAGCCACAGCAGCAGCATGAGGTCAGGCAGTGGCACAATGACATTCTGGAGGTGTCAAAAACAGGAGAAAGCCACAGAGAGGCACAATAACAGAGTGTGGAGGTGACGGCAGAAGCAACAGCATGAAGTCAGAGAGTGGCACAATGACACAGTGTGTAGGTCATGGCAGCAGCATGAGGTCATACAGTGGCACAATGACATTCTGGAGGTGGCAAAAACAGGAGTAGGCCACAGAGTGGCACAATGACACAGTGTGTAGGTTACGGCAGCAGCCACAGCAGCAGCATGAGGTCAGACAGTGGCACAATGACATTCTGGAGGTGGCAAGAACAGGAATAGGCCACAGAGTGGCACAATGACACAGTGTGGAGGTTACGGCAGCAGCCACAGCAGCAGCATGTCGTCAGACAGTGGCACAATGACAATCTGGAGGTGGCAAAAACAGGAGTAGGCCACAGAGTTGCACAATGACAGAGTGTGGAGGTCACGGCAGAAGTCACATCAGCAGCATGAGGTCAGACAGTGGTACAATGACATTCTGGAGGTGGCAAAAACAGGAGTAGGCCACAGAGTGTCACAATGACCCAGTGTGTAGGTTATGGCAAGAGCCACAGCAGCAGCATGAGGTCAGACAGTGGCACAGTGACATTTTAGAGGTGGCAAAAACAGGAGTAGGCCACAGAGTAGCACAATGACACAGTCTGTGGGTTACGGCAGAAGCCACAGCAGCAGCATGAGATCAGACAGTGGCACACTGACGTTCTGGAGGTGGCAAAAACAGGAGTAGGTCACCGAGTGGCAAAATGACAGAGTTTGGAGGTGACGGCAGGAGAATCAGCATGAGGTCAGAGAGTGGCACAATGACACAGTGTGTAGGTCACAGCAGCAGTCACAGCAGCAGCATGAGGTCAGACAGTGGCATAATGACATTCTGCAGGTGTCAAAAACAGGAGTAGGCCACAGAGTGGCACAATGACAGAGTGTGGAGGTGACGGCAGAAGCAACCGCATGAGGTCAGAGAGTGGCACAATGACAGAGTGTGTTGGTCACGGCAGCAGCCACAGCAGCAGCATGAGGTCAGACAGTGGCACAATGACATTCTGGAGGTGGCAAAAACAGGAGTAGGCCACAGAGTGGCACAATGACACAGTGTGTAGGTTACGGCAGCAGCCACAGCAGCAGCATGAAGTCAGACAGTGGCACAATGACATTCTGGAGGTGTCAAAAACAGGAGAAGGCCACAGAGTGGCACAATGACAGAGTGTGGAGGTGACAGCAGGAGCAGCAGCATGAGGTCAGACAGTGGCACAATGACATTCTGGAGGTGGCAAAAACAGTAGTAGGCCACAGAGTGGCACAATGACAGAGTGTGGAGGTCACGGCAGGAGCCACAGCAGCAGCATGAGGTCAGACAGTGGCACAATGACATTCTGGAGGTGGCAAAAACAGTACAAGGCCACAGAGTGGCACAAAGACAGAGTGTGGAGGTGACGGCAGGAGCAACAGCATGAGGTCAGAGCGTGGCACAATGACACAGTGTGTAGGTCACGGCAGCAGCATGAGGTCATAGAGTGGCACAATGACATTCTGGAGGTGGCAAAAACAGGAGTAGGCCACAGAGTGGCACAATGACACAGTGTGTAGGTTACGGCCGCAGCCACAGCAGCAGCATGAGGTCAGACAGTGGCACAATGACATTCTGGAGGTGGCAATGACAGGAGTAGGCCACAGAGTGGCACAATGACACAGTGAGTAGGTTACGGCACCAGCCAAAGCAGCAGCATGAGGTCAGACAGTGGCACAATGACATTCTGGAGGTGTCAAAGAACAGGAGTAGGCCACAGAGTGGCACAATGACAGAGTGTGGAGGTGACAGCAGGAGCAGCAGCATGAGGTCAGACAGTGGCACAATGACATTCTGGAGGTGGCAAAAACAATAGTAGGCCACAGAGTTGCACAATGACAGAGTGTGTAGGTTACGGCCGCAGCCACATCAGCAGCATGAGGTCAGAGAATGGCACAATGACATTCTGGAGGTGACAAAAACAGGAGTAGGCCACAGAGTGGCACAATGACACAGTGTGTAGGTTACGGCAGAAGCCACAGCAGCAGCATGAGGTCAGACAGTGGCACAATGACATTCTGGAGGTGGCAAAAACAGGAGTAGGCCACAGAGTAGCACAATGACACAATAAGCCACAGCAGCAGCATGTCGTGAGACAGTGGCACAATGACATTCTGGAGGTGGCAAAAACAGGAGTAGGCCACAGATTGGCACAATGACAGAGTTTGGAGGTGACGGCAGGAGAATCAGCATGAGGTCAGAGAGTGGCACAATGACACAGTGTGTAGGTCACAGCAGCAGTCACAGCAGCAGCATGAGGTCAGACAGTGGCATAATGACATTCTGCAGGTGTCAAAAACAGGAGTAGGCCAAAAAAGTGGCACAGTGACACAGTGTGTAGGTTACGGCAGCAGCCACAGCAGCAGCATGAGGTCAGACAGTGGCACAATGACATTCTGGAGGTGTCAAAAACAGGAGAAGGCTAAAGAGTGGCACAATGACAGAGTATGGAGGTGACAGCAGGAGCAGCAGCATGAGGTCAGACAGTGGCACAATGACATTCTGGAGGTGGCAAAAACAGTAGAAGGCCACAGAGTGGCACAATTACAGAGTGTGGAGGTCACGGCAGGAGCCACAGCAGCAGCAGGAGGTCAGACAGTGGCACAATGACATTCTGGAGGTGGCAAAAACAGGAGAAGGCCACAGAGTGGCACAATGACAGAGTGTGGAGGTGACGGAAGGAGCAACAGCATGAGGTTAGAGAGTGGCACAATGACACAGTGTGTAGGTCACGGCAGCAGCCACAGCAGCAGCATGAGGTCAGACAGTGGCACAATGACATTCTGGAGGTGGTAAAAACAATAGTAGGCCACAGAGTTGCACAATGACAGAGTGTGGAGGTCACGGCAGGAGCCACATCAGCAGCATGAGGTCAGAGAGTGGCACAATGACATTCTGGAGGTGTCAAAAACAGGAGTAGGCCACAGAGTGGCACAATGACACAGTGTGTAGGTTACGGCAGAAGCCACAGCAGCAGCATGAGGTCAGACAGTGGCACAATGACATTCTGCAGGTGGCAAAAACAGGAGTAGGCCACAGAGTAGCACAATGACACAGTGTGTAGGTTACAGCAGAAGCCACAGCAGCAGCATGTGGTCAGACATTGGCACAATGACATTCTGGAGGTGGCAAAAACAGGAGTAGGCCACAGAGTGGCACAATGACAGATTGTGGAGGTGACTGCAGGAGAAACAGCATGAGGTCAGAGAGTGGCACAATGACACAGTGTGTAGGTCACAGCAGCAGTCACAGCAGCAGCATGAGGTCAGACAGTGGCACAAGGACATTCTGGAGGTGTCAAAAACAGGAGTAGGCCACAGAGTGGCACAATGACAGAGTGTGGAGGTGTCGGCAGAAGCAACAGCATGAGGTCAGACAGTGGCACAATGACATTCTGGAGGTGGCAAAAACAGGAGTAGGCCAAAAAAGTGGCACAATGACACAGTGTGTAGGTTACGGCCAGCAGCCACAGCAGCAGCATGAGGTCAGACAGTGGCACAATGACATTCTGGAGGTGTCAGAAACAGTAGACGGCTAAAGAGTGGCACAATGACATAGTATGGAGGTGTCTAAAACAGGAGCAGCAGAATGAGGTCAGAGAGTGGCACTTTGACATTCTGGAGGTTGCAAAAACAGTAGAAGGCCACAGAGTGGCAGAATTACAGAGTGTGGAGGTCACGGCAGGAGCCACAGCAGCAGCATGAGGTCAGACAGGGGCACAATGACATTCTGGAGGTGGCAAAAACAGGAGAAGGCCACAGAGTGGGACAATGACAGAGTGTGGAGGTGACGGAAGGAGCACAGCATGAGGTTAGAGAGTGGCACAATGACACAGTGTGTAAAGGGCACGGCAGCAGCCACAGCCGCGAATGAGGTCAGACAGTGGCACAATGACATTCTGGAGTGGGGAAAAACAGGAGTAGGCACGAGTGGCACAATGACACATGTGTAGGTTATGCAGCAGCCACAGCACAGCATGATTCAGACAGTGGCACAATGAATTCTGGAGGTGGCAAAAACAGGAGTTGGCCACAGAGTGGCACAATGACAGAATGTGGAGGTGACTGTAGGAGCAACAACATCAGCAGCATCAGCAGCAGCAGCAAGAGGTCAGAGAGTGGCACAATGACACAGTGTGAATGTCACGGCACCAGTAACAGCAGCAGCAGCATGAGGTCAGACAGTGGCACAATGACAGAGTGTGGAGGTGGGTGGCACTACCAGTCCCTGGTAAAGATGGTTGGTGGCAGCTGGAGAACATGTCAGCAGATGTGTGGCATCAGACAGGTGGTGGCATCAGAATAGTGGCTGAGGCAGGTAGTTTGAATCCAGACTCATTTCTCAAAGTTTTTGTGAGGCGTCATGGCTTATGTAATCTGACACCTAAGGCATTGGTGTGTGGAAATCCTGGCCGATCCACGCCTGATTCATCTTGACAAAGGTCAGTCGTTCCACATTTCCCTTGGACATCCGCTCTGATGCCACACTACTGGCCGTGCAGGACAACTTCTCCACTGCAAACTCGGCAAGTTGCGGCCACACATCCAGTTTGGCTGCCCAGTAGTCCAGTGGATCTTCTAACTGGGGTGGTAGAGTGCTGTCCAAGTAGGCCACCACCTGTTGGTTCAGGGACTACTCCAGGTCCTGCTGCTGCTGCTGGTGGCTGCCCTCCTCACTAGGCGGGTGAAGGAAGCTGCTCATCAGTGACTCCAGACTTAGGTTGCTGCTGATGGAGCTGGTACTGCTCCTACCCCCCCCCAACCTTCCTCCAGCAGCCACGGCAGTAGTACGTGAGCGCTGAAGAACCCCCCGGTCAGACCTGTCAGAGGGGGGACGATGCCGCACATAGGAAGCGGCCAACTGACTACGGAGGATTTGAGTATTGTCCTCCCTCTCAGCAGCTGGGAAAAAGGCTCCCATTTTGGACCGGTAGCGAGGGTCCAATAGGGTGGAGAGCCAGAAGTCATCCCTCTGCCGGATGGTGATTATTTGGCTGTCACTAGCCAGGCAAATCAACATGCTGCGGGCCATCTGCACAAGTGACTCCGAGGGGCTCCCTGCCTCCACCTCCACTCTATACTGCCACGGTGCTTGCGGGTCATCTGCCTCGTCTTCCTCATCTCCATCTACCTCCTCCAGCTGCTCCTGCTCCTCCACTCCTGTCACCTGGGTAGAAAAACCACTCATTTCATCAGACAATGCTTCTGCTCCAACATCCTCCTCCTCCTCCTCCTTCAGTTCAGTCCCCAACGGACTCATGTGGCCGCGAGATGTAGTCGCCACGTCTCCAGTCCCCTGCCCAGACAGATTTTTCAGCATCTGTTCCAGGACATGAAGCAGTGGAATGATGTTATTCATCCCCTAGTCCTGGCGACTGACAAATAACGTCGCCTCCTCGAATGGCCTCAGCAAACGGCAGGTGTCACGCATGAGCTGCCACTGGCTGGCAGCAAAGTTGCACAGGGTTACACAGAGTTACAAAGTTACACAGAGTTACAAAGTTACTCCTGTCCACCTGGATCATCAAAAAATCGTTAAAGGCCTTTCTCTGTTCATACAGTCGGTCCAACATGTGCAGGCTGGAATTCCAAGGGGTGGAAACATCGCATATCAGACTGTGTTGGGGGAGGCCATTCTGCCGCTGCAACTCGAGGAAGGTGTTCCTGACTTTGTAGGAATGGATGAAATGCATGCACAGTTTCCTGGCCATTTTTAGAATCTTCTGAAGATTGGTGGAAGACTTCAGGAACCTTTTCACAACCAGATTGAACAAGTGCGCCATGCAGGGCGCATGGACCATCCCTCCTCGGTGCAGCGCAGACACCATGTTCCTCCCATTGTCCGTCACCATGGTTCGATTTCTTGCTGCATGACGCGCAGCAGTTCCTCCCCTGTGTGACTTCGTTCGCCAAGGCAAGCCAGGTGTAGAACTGCGTGACACCGCTGTGCCCTACACATGTGGTATGATGGAGCAGTACTTGTGGAGGCTGAGATGATGGTGGTGGTGGAGGAGAAGGAGACGGACATTGGCGCAGTAGCCGCAGTTTGACAACGTGGAGGAGAAAGCGGCGTCTCCTGTCCAAGTTTTTGGTGTGCCTGGGCAGGAATCACATTCACCCAGTGGGCCGTAAAGGACATGTACTGGCCCTGACCGTAGTTACGTCCGCGCTGCCGTGCACTTTGGAACAAACCAATAAGCTCAAGGACTGGCCCACCTTCTGTTCTACATATTTTATGAAGTGCTGGTACTGCCTTTTGGAAAAGAAAATTACGGCTTGGAACTCTCTATCTCGGCTCAGCACAAGCCAATAGTTCTCTGAACGGTGCAGAGTCCACCATTTGGAAAGGGAGGGACTGCAGTACCAACAACATGGACAGAAGCACGGTCAGCTTCTGCACCTTAGGATGGTTGGACGCATACTGTTGTCTCTTTGCAATCGCCTCGCTGAACGACTGCTGGCGCCATGAGTAGCGAGGAGCAGGAGCATCTGGACCGGGAGATGTTGGCCAAGAGAAACAGCTCCCTTCTGCAGAGGTGGTGGAGCCTTGACTGGCTGTAATGGCATTCGTGACACTGGGCGCTGCTGTTGATGCGGCGGCATGATGGACCACCACATCTGAGCCATGTTTCTCCGAAGGCCACCGGATGGTGACGCTGCATGTGTTGACGCAGGGCCGTGGTGCCAACGTTAGCCCCCTGGCCACACTTCTCTTTCTGCCCACAGATTCTACATATACCCATATTCGGCTCCTCCGGTGTCTTAGCAAAGAACTGCAACACCGCCGAGTAGCTGATTTTACCGCCAACGCTCCGCACTGAGTTACTACTACCGCCACCTCCCCGCTGAGCCCCTGTGTCGCTACTTTCTTGGACCTGCGAAGCGGGTTTTCTACCACGTGGCCGCTTGGTTCCCGACCCCACACTGCTGCTATCCTGCTGACTCACGGCCACACAACCCACCTGCTGGCTGCGCCGCTGCCTGACGCGCAAGCTGATGCCCTCTTCTCCTGACGATGATGAAGCCCTTGCTTCAACTGGCTCCCAAGTGTGGTCGGCTACATCATCATCGATTTGTGTTTCATCATCAATGCTGTCCTCATCACCAGTCTTGGTATGCAGAGGCTGACCCCTCACAACATGACCTCCCATGCCACTCTCCACATCTATACTTTGGATATTGGCCCCATTTCTTCGCTGCCAAGTAGCTGCTGTCTGTCCTCCTCAAATTGTTCATCCTCGCTATATAGTGGCGCTGAGCCCAGACCACATAGTAGATCTCTGGCTGAGGGAACCGCATGGGACAGAGGCAGGTTGAGGACGGGTGAGGGCCGCTGACCCTCTCCCGGGCCATGCCAACTAAGGGTTGTGTCTGACGTTCCCACTGACTCTTTTCTGGGGTTGTCAGATGTCATCTGGGAGGAAGTGGATGACTTAGTCAACCAATCAAGAACCCTTGGGTTGCTGAACAACACGCGGCCGCTAGATGACAGCGGCAGTTGTGGCCTCACCGAGTGACCCCTGCTGCGACGTCCCCTTGCTGTGCTGCGACCTGGGCCTGCTCCAGGAATGTTTGTGCCACTGCCACTCGCAGGAGAAGAGCCTCTCTGTCTGACATACTGTTTGTTCTAAAATGTACAGACTCTGTTTGATGAAGATATCTGTATATGATAAATACACACCCTGTATTTGACTCCAAATGAACCCACTAAGAAGCTTGGGTAACCCTTGGATAAAAATTGCGCTCCACAAATGGGCAGGAAAAATTTACTTCTATGTGCCGTTTAAAAACACTGTGTATTTTACTGAATATAAAAGCACAAACAGGCTTAATTAACCTTCGGATATAAATTATGCTACAGAATTTCTTCTTTGGCGGTGAAAAAGAATGTTTCTTTTGTACAACTGCAGAAAAATACTTAGTTAACCCTTGGATGTAAATTGCGCAAAAGAAATGTGCTGCCAACAATTACGAGCTTTGTAGCGTGTTAAAACGGCGTGTATTTTACGGAACACAACAACAGAAAACTTGTAATTAACCTTCGGTTATGAATTATGCTATAGGCAAAATTTCTTCTTTGGCGATGAAAAAGAACGTTTCTTTTAGTGACCACAACAGCAGAACAACGCTTAATTAACCCCTGGATCTAAATTGCGCAAAATAAATGAGCAACCAAAAATTAAATGGTATTTGGATTGTAAAAATGCTGTTTCTTTAACTGAATACAACAGCAACAAGCTTAGATAACCCTTGGATATTCAGTGTGCTCAAGAACTGAGCAGATAGCATTAAAATGTATATGCAGCTGAATTGGACGCACACTGGACTTCAGTTCCAATACCCCACAAAATCAGAATTAGAACGTAAGAGAAGCAGTCTCTGAGACAAGCTGTGACGCCCCCCCCAGAACTCGCTGTATAAAAGTGAGTTCTTTAGTATGATATATCATAAGCAGCAGCGGCAGCACCTTCCCTGATCAGTACAGTGAGAGGAGTGTGAGCTCCCAGCGTCGCGCCCAGACTTATATAGTGCGGTGATGTCACAGAATCCCGCTGGTCTCTGATTGGCTTCATCTCTGCACATGCTACGCCTTTCTTCCTCCCAGACTTCTTTACCCCATGTAACGCCATGTGCTCGCAGCCATTTTATCAATCAAAAACACGCTTTGTTCCCACGAATCACCCCAAACTTCGACTTCGTTCAGAATCAAAGTTTTCCTGAAATTCTAAACGAATTCCACTTCGTTAGAATCAATTCGCCCATGTCTAATAATAATACATTTTGCACTGGCACTAAATAGAAACACATTACCTTTTTTTATCTATTTACACACAGAAAATATAGTTACTATACATATACAGTGAAGGAAATAATTATTTGATCCCTTGCTGATTGCGTAAGTTTTCCCAATGACAAAGACATGAACAGTCTATAGTATTAAGGGTAGGTCAATTTTAACATTGAGAGATAGAATATCCAAAATAAAATCCAGAAAATCTCACTGTATAAATTATATAAATGTATTTACATTTTGCAGTGAGAAAAAAGTATTTGATACCTCTGGCAAACAAGACTTAATACTCAGTGGCAAAACCCTTGTTGGCAATTAGACATTTTTTGTGGATGATGAGGTTTGTGCATGTTAGGAGGAGTTTTGGTCCACTCCTCTTTGCAGATCATCTCTAAATCATCAATATTTTGAGGCTGTCACTTGCCAATTCGGAGCTTCAACTCCCTCCAAGTTTTCTATGGAATCCGTAACCTTAATGTGCTTGTTTTTGAGCCACTCGTTTGTTGTCTTGGCTGTATGTTTTGGGTCATTGTCTTGCTGAAAAACCCAGCCACAACCCATTTTTAATGTCTTGGCGGAGAGAGGGAGGTTCTCACTCAGGATTTTACAGTACATTGCTCCATCCATTCTCCTATTGATGCTAAGAAACACCCCCAAACATAGGGCCACATGTATGAAAGCTGTCTAGGTCTAAAACTCACTTTGTTGCCCACCAAATGCCACAGAGCTCAATTTTTGTCTCATCTAACCACAACATCTTCTCCCAATCACTCACAAAATCATCCAGGTGTTCATTGGCAAACTTCAGACAGGCCTGCACATGTGCCTTCTTGAGCAGGGGGACCTAGCGGGCATTGCAGTATTTTAAACTATTATGGCGTAATGTGTTACCAATGGTTTTCTTGGTGACTGTGGTCACAGCTGCCTTGAGACCATTAACAAGTTCCCCTCGTGTAGTTTTAGGCTGATCTCTCACCTTCCTCATGATCAAGGATACCCCACGAGGTGAGATTTTGCATGGTGCCCCCAGATCGATGTCGATTGACAGTCATTTTGTATTTCTTCCATTTTCTTACTATTGCACCAACAGTTGTCTAGTTCTCACCCAGCGTCTTGTTTATGGTTTTGTAGCCCATTGCAGCTTTGTGCAGGTCTATGATCTTGTCCCTGACATCATTAGAAAGCTTTTTGGTATTGCCCATGTTGTAGAGGTCAGAGTCTAAGTGATTAATGGAGTCTGTGGACAGGAGTCTTTTAAAAAGGTGACAATTTAAGACAGCTGTCTTTAATGCAGGTAACAAGTTGATTAGGAGCATCTCACTGGTCTGCATGAGCCAGAACTCTTACATGAGCAAAATGCAAATAAATGTATATAATTTATACAATGTAATTTTCTGGATTTTATTTTGTATTTTCTATCTCTCAATGTTAAAATTAACCTACCCCTTAAACTTCTAGACTGTTCATATCTTTGTCAGTGAGCAAACTTACACAATCAGCAAGGTATCAAATCATTACTTCTTCAATGTAGTACCTACATATATTCCTACATAACAAAGATTGCTTTCCCATGTTACTGAAGACATCAGTCTATGAAATAGGGCTTATAAGATACACAAAATATACAATAGGTTTTCTTAAAATTGATAAGAATACATATTAGTTATAAATATTAAATGGGTTATTCATAATTAGAGAATTATATTTTTCCAAAAGCAGAACCACGTAGGTTGGGTTGGTTATGCAACTCAATTCCACTGATTTTAACAGCATCGAGCAGCAATATTACCCATAACATACATTTGGCAAACAGCCACTTTTTTATAATCCTGGAGGAACCCATTAAGTAATAACAGTCTTTAGAAGCATATTTTCACAAGTAAACAGTACTCTTAAATTTTAATGTTTTTTGTACCATAATATAAATATAGTCAACAAATCTAATAGAAAGTTAACTACTTTAACCCCTTAAGCCCCAGACCTGAAAAGTAGTTAATAACCAGAACATTTTTTTTAGTTTTTGCCTCCTTGCGTTTCAACAGTTGTAACGTTTTTATTTTTTTCAATGACACAGTTGGATGAGGCCTTGTTTTGTTCGGGACAAGTTGTACTTTATGAGGGAATAGTTTAAGTTCACTTAGAAATTATTGCAGAATTTTTTTTTTATTTTTGTTAAAAAATGTTTTGGTATACAGCAACTCCCCAGTGCACACTCGCAACCTCAACTGCGAGCAACGCGCCAGCACGGAACCTCGTGACCGGGCCGGAGCCGCCGAGCGTGCGTACAGGTGGGAGAAACAGAGCGCAGAGACCGGGATCGGTGACCTCGGCAGCTAGACGGTTGGCGCTCCCCCACACCGCCACTTTACTCATTCAGTGGCGGGAGTCGCGGCCATCTTAAGCAGGGGACTCTGCCTTTAGCCACCTGCACAGTGGAACTGCTCTCCCCTCATCAGGCAGTATAACAGCCTCAGCTCATATTAGAACTTTCCTCTGGTCCCCCAGGCTGGCATCTCCACCATCTCACTTATATCCAAAGGGGAAAGTCTTTATCGACCGCAGGAATCCCTCCTGACCCCCCTCCTTCTTCTCCCCCGCTTTTAGGCGGGAAGAGGCGCCATTTCAGCTTTCTCAACCCCCTCCGTCTGCAGTACATTCCTACAGCACTCCTAGTTGCAGACCAACGAAGGCCTTAAAGTGCCTCATCTCATAAAAGAAACCTAACACAAGCAAGGGCAGTAGCATAGAACGCAATAAATACTTCTTAACCTGCTTTCTAGTTATTTTGGCGGGAACAGCGGCCATTTTAAAGTGCACATACCGCCTGATATTTAACATACTCTGCAGTAACCCACCTCTAAGTTGCCCTGTGGGCCCATCAATAAAGGAACTCAAGTGTCCATCATATATACCCACACTGTCAAGTGAGCTTAAATCATCTGGACAAGCACTCTAGCATTATACACCTCCCCCACTGCCTGCACAGTGCTGCACAGCATACAACCTCACCCCAAGCAACAATATCGGCTAGGAACAGCACCATCTAGTGGACACCTTTAGTAAAGCTGCTCCAAACACCTACTCTAACTAAGTTAATCCTGTCTCCACACAAAGGGGACGCTAAGCGGAAATCGCTCCACCGCAATTAACCACAAGTGCCTTGCGAACCACGAGCCCAGCAACAGGCATAACCCCGTCTACGGCGCCCCCTGGCTCCTAACATGCTAACCCTACTCTCTACGTGCATGGAATAGTAATATTATAATCTCGGAGGGGTCCTGCGCCTGATACACCTCGTCGGCTGTCGTCTCTCTCCCCCCTTCCATCCAGGATGGACAAATTCCTACAGAATCCCAACACCCCACTTACACAACGCCAAAAGAAACTCTCTCAAATCCCACACTCATCTCCATCTATTGTCACAAGAGGCCAGTCCCTAAAGAAAAACCAGCCAAATCTGATTCCTCCAAACTGCGGCAATGGAGGAGTCACAGATTCTTCTCAGCACTAATGACATCACGCACCAACCTCTCTCCCCCCAGCAAGCCCTGCAGCCTCGCAAGCCTCAATAGCGAACAGGCAATTTCGTGGCACAGGAGGCTGCCGTCTCTGACACCATACTTTGACAAACAAATTAGTATGATCCGGGC
>JAODAL010034319.1:0-44406 GCA_025379985.1 Phyllomedusa bahiana
GGAAAAAGGGTTGCTAATTATTAGCCTCTCTATATTTTGGCAGCATGGTGAAGATTATAACATAAGTTTTGTGCAATTGTGTCTAGTGATTTATGGTTCGTACCTTTTATTTTATCTTTGAAATGTTTTTATTATCAGTGAGTTCTTCTCAGTTTCTTTATCCTGTAATTCTTGTCTAGTTTGCTACGACAAAGGGAAAATTTTCAGTTTTGTCTTTTTTTGGTTTGTTGCTGTGTTAGTCTTAGTTTGCATTTGGGTTCTAGAGTCCTTCTGCTTGTGGCAGGGTCAGTTGTAGCTTAGGGCTAACTTTAGGGATATTTTCAGGGAAAGAGAGGTTCAGGGTTATCTGTTGCTAGGGTCAGGGATAGATCTAAGGACAGATTTATGGAGAGATAGTTACAGTCAGTTCTTCTTTGTCATTGTTCTTCTGGTTGTCATCCTCTGTGCAATGATCTGCCCTGCTGTCCTTCATAAATGGTGAATGTGCCTCATGCTATACTGTTTGATACATGCTTTATATTATTACGATTATGATTGATGGACTGGCAAAATTTTTTAGCTCTACTGAAGTCTTGAGGGTAAACTGAGTATTGGAAGCCATCATTGGGATCCAGGAAAGGTGTATGCTATAGGTAAAGCCAAGTTCTGCAGTCTTGTACCAACCAGTATTGCTATACTGCCAAGCGAATACAAAAGAAAAATAGAGGGGGCACACAATCATGATAGTATGTAATCACAGTTGGAGAAGTAAAGCAAATTAGCGGGTGTGCTCACCTTGTAGAGTTGTATTAATATTTAAGGAAAATCTCAAGTAATTTTACGGGGCTCTCCGTCCACCCCATAACCGGGCAACCGCAGGTCTCCGAATCCAATGCGCCGCCACGAGAGCGATGGAGATGCAATAAGAAGCACAAAGAAAGAAGAACGACCTGGCGCTCGCGCAGAAAAAAAACCCCAAGGGGGAAAAAAGATGGTATTTTAATTAAAAAAACTTTTTTTTAAAAATGTAAAGGAGTGTAGACCCTCACAAAATTAAAAACATACTAAAACACACTAGTAAAACTTTATGCGTTTCACGCCGTATACCGACGCTTCCTCAGAAGTGATAACACATTAGCGGGAAAGTATATGCAAGTTAAAAAGGCTAGTATGCTTCTATTGGGCAAAAGAGACATCAATCAAGACTTAAACCGAATATATATCATTAGGGGTAAAGTGGCCAATGGGCTAAGGGGCGGATAATTTAAACTATACTACATTAGAATAAAGAGGACCATTGATTGGTTGAAACTTTGGCGGGAAATTCACACGCACCTATCAGAGTGAAGTGCAATGAAACGGGATTGTAATGTGGGTAACCCCAAAAAAATGGAGCCTTTCTGTAGCTTTCGATTTTGAAAGTACACACATATTGGGAAAGTCCCTTAGAAGAAAATGATGGCAAAAAAGGAAAGTGTGATTTAAAAAAAGGGGGGGTTGTTTAAGGCATATAGAACGGCAATTTGGGAACAGGTTTAAAGGGGAAATATTTTCACATTTTTTGGAAAAATTTTTTTTAACTATTGTAAACCTCCTCTTTTACTACGATATTCCCCATAGGGAGTAGCTCGTCTCCTGATTGGTCTATTCAGGACGAGCCCTCCTGGGTTGGTCCAATCAGATTTGAGGCATTTCCCCGGGAAATTTTTAACATTTCAAGTTCTAATATTTTTTTCACCGTGTTATTTTCCATAGGGAGTAGCTCCTTTCCCCATTGGTCAGGCTCAGACGAGCCTCCTCCACCTTGTCCAATCAGCTTTCAGTACTTCATTTCAGTGCTTTGGCAGACGCGAACCTCTATCGCGCCCCAACTAGTGTTCAAAAATGTTCTCTTTCCCTATTGGTGTATTTAAATTTTCCCGCGTTTTTAATCCCCACCCGATTGGGCATCTCAAGGGCACCCTCCCTTTTTACCTAACCAAAACACCCTTTTTTTAGGGCGAAGTGCTATTTTTCCCCTATTTGTTTTTTTTCCCTGCGCTGCTTCCCAACACATTTTCGGGGGCCAAACACCTCCCCCCGCCCTAAAATTTTTATTCCTCATAGCTCGAAAGCCAATTGGTTCTTTTGAAAAACCGTCCCTTATCCAATTGGGAAACCCTTTTATTTTGCCTTCACTAAAAATCCCCCTTTTTTAAACACACTTTTTCCTTTTCGCCATCATGTTATTTTTAATGAATTTAAACTAAGGGCCACAAAGTAAAGAAACATTTTTTTGGGCTGCAAATCACTTTTTTTCCCAAGGTTTCCCATGGGGAAAAAAGTGAATTTTTAGACCAAAACCATTTCAAACATGGTTTCCCTATGTGTGTACAACACATCAACACAAAAGAAAGGCCCCCCCTGGTATTTGGGGGTTTTTTATCCAATAAAAATTTTAACTCCGTTTCATTGCACTTCACTCTGATAGGTGCGTGTGAGTTTCTGGCCAAAGTGTCAACCAATCAATGGTCCTCTTTTTTCTAATTTTTGTAATTTTAAATTACCCCCCCCTTACCCCATTTGGGCCAATTTACCTCTAAAGAATAAAAGTTTTGGTTTTAAATCTTTATGATGTTTTTCAAAAAGAAGGGAAATAGCCTTTTTAAAAGGGGATATGGCTAATGTGTTAAACAAATTCTGAGGAACGTCGTAAAACGGCTTTAAAAAAGCATAAAAGTTTTACTAGTGTTTTTTTTGTTTTGTTTTTTAAAATTTTTTGAAGGTCCCCCACTCCTTTTAAAATTTTTAAAAAAAAAGATACTTTTTATTAACACCATACACTTGCCCTTGAGGATTGTTGGGTTGGGCCCGGGGCACCGGGTTCCCTTCTTCTTTTTTTCGTGCTTTTTATACTGCCAACATTTTGGGGCTTTTACCTATATGGGGGTTTCTTGTCACCACCGAGCTTCCAGTGCCGCTCCTGAGTGAAGAGCTCCTGAGTTTGCAAAAATCAGCCATATATTGTTCCGCTTCAGGCAGTTACCACTATCCTTTTCGCAATACCACTGCAAGCCTCTACCAACTTGGCCCCATTAAAGAAGGGGAACCAGTATGATCTTTGCTCTGTAGCCCTCTTTTTCTGTGAACACCACTACACAGACCCCGACCAGGTCCTGGGAATCTCTTTTAAAGAACTGGTGCATATTTACAGTGCAATAAATCTGTAGAACTTTTACTGGTTTTAGCCTTTTATTCTGGGTGAGCCGTGCTGCTATTTGTTTTGTTGGCTTTTTAGAGGAGATTTACAGGAAGATTTACGAGAGAGATGATGTATGGAAACCCAAGTGCAGAAGAAAAGACAACCAGCATGAAAAATGTGTTTACTGTAGCCGCACATGACTGGAGGTGGCGATGCCAGGATGTAATCTCTGTGATTTATTGAAGTATTCAGCATTGTAAAAACATTCCAGACAATCCCAAGATTTACCAAAGACAACTTGTAGAGCAGAAGGGAGAGGGGGAGAGGGAGTGCTGGGCTAAGAATGAAATCAAATAAAGATATTATTCAGGATACAGCGGTTATCAGGGGACTTTGCCCCAAAAAGAAACCCATAAGGACATTTGAGGTCTATTGCAATCACTGCAAGAGTATCCTGAAGCTTCAGGGTAACTGTGCAGAGTCTGTAACTGCTCCCCTACCACCTACCAGATAATCTGTAACTGCACCCCTACCACCTACCGGATAATCTGTAACTGCACCCCTACCAACTACCAGATAATCTGTAACTGCACCCCTACCACCTACCGGATAATCTGTAACTGCACCCCTACCACCTACCGGATAATCTGTAACTGCTCCCCTACCCTCTACCAGATAATCTGTAACTGCTTCCCTACCACCTACCGGATAATCTGTAACTGCTCCCCTACGAACTACCAGATAATCTGTAACTGCACTCCTACCACCTACTGGATAATCTGTAACTGCACCCCTACGAACTACCAGATAATCTGTAACTGCACTCCTACCACCTACTGGATAATCTGTAACTGCACCCCTACCACCTACCGGACAATCTGTAACTGCACCCCTACCAACTACCAGATAATCTGTAACTGCAACCCTACCACCTACCGGATAATCTGTAACTGCTCCCCTACCACCTACCGGATAATCTGTAACTGCACCCCTACGATCTACTGGAGAATCTGTAACTGCTCCCCTACCACCTACCAGATAATATGTAACTGCACCCCTACCATCTAGTGGATAATCTGTAACTGCTCCCCTACCACCTACCAGATAATATGTAACTGCACCCCTACCAACTACCGGATAATCTGTAACTGCACCCGTACCACCTACCGGATAATCTGTAACTACACCCCTACGAACTACCAGATAATCTGTAACTGCACCCCTACCACCTACCCGGAAGAGCTCAGCGATAGATCATACTGCACCCCTACGAACTACCAGATAATCTGTAACTGCACCCCTACCACCTACCTTATAATCAGATAACATGCGCACCACAGACCACCTACCGGATAATCTGTAACTGCACCCCTACCAACTACCAGATAATCTGTAACTGCTCCCCTACCACCTACCGGATAATCTGTAACTGCTCCCCTACCACCTACCGGATAATCTGTAACTGCACCCCTACCACCTACCGGATAATCTGTAACTGCTCCCCTACCACCTACCGGACAATCTGTAACTGCACCCCTACCACCTACCGGATAATCTGTAACTGCACCCCTACCACCTACTGGATAATCTGTAACTGCACCCCTACCACCTACCAGATAATCTGTAACTGCACCCCTACCACCTACCGGATAATCTGTAACTGCTCCCCTACCACCTACCGGATAATCTGTAACTGCGCCCCTACCACCTACTGGACAATCTGTAACTGCTCCCCTACCACCTACCGGATAATCTGTAACTGCACCCCTACCACCTACCGGATAATCTGTAACTGCACCCCTACCACCTACCGGATAATCTGTAACTGCTCCCCTACCACCTACCGGATAATCTGTAACTGCTCCCCTACCACCTACCGGATAATCTGTAACTGCTCAGCTACCACCTACCGGATAATCTGTATCTGCACCCCTACCACCTACCGGATAATCTGTAACTGCTCCCCTACCACCTACCGGATAATCTGTAACTGCTCCCCTACCACCTACCGGATAATCTGTAACTGCTCCCCTACCAGCTACTGGACAATCTGTAACTGCTCCCCTACCACCTACCGGACAATCTGTAACTGCACCCCTACCACCTACCGGATAATCTGTAACTGCACCCCTACCACCTACCAGATAATCTGTAACTGCACCCCTACCACCTACCAGATAATCTGTAACTGCGACCCTACCACCTACCGGATAATCTGTAACTGCACCCCTACCACCTACCGGATAATCTGTAACTGCTCCCCTACCACCTACCGGACAATCTGTAACTGCACCCCTACCACCTACCGGATAATCTGTAAAAAAAGAGCCCCACCACCTCCGGAAATCGTAAGCCCCCTACCACCTACCGGGTAATCTTAACTGCCCCTCCACTACAATAATCTGTAACTGAAAACCCACCACCTACTTAAAAACTAATGCCCCCACCACTTTCGGACAAGGTAACTCCCCCTACCCCCACTGGGTAAACGTAACTTCACCCCTACCACCTACGGAAAATCTGTAACCCTTTCCCTACCACCTACCGGACAATCTTTAAGTGCCCCCCCAAAAACCTACCGATAATCGAAAATTTCCCCCCTACCACCCCACCAATAACTTAAGCCCCCCTACCACCACCGGAAATCTTTTCTCACCCCTACCACAACTACAATCTGTAACTGCTCCCCTACCACCTACCAAATCTTTAAATGGCCCCCTACCACTACGGCAAACTGTAACTGCCCCCTACCAATCCCACCGGAAACGTAACTGCCCCCACCACCAACCCCCAAATCTTTTAAAGCCCCCTACCCCTACCGGGGTAATCGTAACGCTCCCCCTACCACACCGGATAAACCAAACTTCTCCCCCCACCGCACCGAAAATCTTAAATGCCCCCACCCCTACCGGATAATCTGTAACTGCACCCCTACCCAAAGGGGAAAACTGTAACCTCCCCTTTTCCCCACTGAAAAAAGTAAATGCCCCTACCACCTACCCGATAATCTGTAACTGCCCCCCAACCACCTACCGGATAATCTGTAACTGCACCCCTACCACCTACCAGATAATCTGTAACTTTCCCCACCACACCGAAAAATCGAAAATGCGCCCCAACCCCTACCGGATAATCTGTAACGCAAAACCCCTACCACCTACTGGAAAAATCGAAAATGCTCCCCTGCCCCCAAACCCACCGGGTTAATCTGTAAAACCTCCCCTCCACTACTGGGCAAACTTAACTGCCCCTCCACTACCGATAATCTAACTGCCCCCACCCCTACCGGGTAATCTGTAACTGCACCCCTACCACTACCGAAACTGTAACTCTCCCCACCACAACCGGTTTAATCTTAACCTCCCCTTCCCCCTACCAAAATTTTGAACTGCCCCCTACCACCACCATAATCTGTAAATGCACCCCTACCACCTACCGAAAATTTGTAACTGCACCCCTACCACCTACCGGAAAAACTTAACTGCCCCCCCCCAACGGAAATCTGTAAAATGCACCCCTCCCCTACCGGGATAAATAAACGCAACCCCCTACCAACACCCGATAAAAGTAAGGGACCCTCCACCACCGGGTAAACGTAACGCACCCCTACCAACACCAAAATCTGTAAAATGCAACCCTAAACCCCCTACCGAATAATCTGTAACTGCGCCCCTACCACCTACCGGAAATCTGAAAATGTCCAACCACCTACCCGAAATCTTAAAGCCCACTACCACCTACTGGATAATCTGTAACTGCACCCCTACCACCTACTGGATAATCTGTAACTGCACCCCTACCACCTACTGGATAATCTGTAACTGCACCCCTACCACCTACTGTACAATCTGTAACCGCTCCCCTACCACCTATCGGGTAATCTTTAACTGCACCCCTACCACCTACAGGATAATCTGTAACTGCTCCCCTACCACCTACCAGATAATCTGTAACTGCTCCCCTACCACCTACCGGACAATCTGTAACTGCTCCCCTACCACCTACCGGATAATCTGTAACTGCACCCCTACCACCTACTGGACAATCTGTAACTGCTCCCCTACCACCTACCGGATAATCTGTAACTGCTCCCCTACCACCTACCGGATAATCTGTAACTGCACCCCTACCACCTACCGGGTGGAGGGAGGGGTGGATAATCATGTAACATGCATCCCCACCACCCTACCATATAACAGTTAACTGCACCCCTACCACCTACCGGATAATCTGTAACTGCACCCCTACCACCTACCGGATAATCTGTAACTGCTCCCCTACCACCTACTGGACAATCTGTAACTGCACCCCTACCACCTACTGGATAATCTGTAACTGCACTCCTATCTCCTACCGGACAATCTGTAACTGCACCCCTACCACCTACTGGACAATCTGTAACTGCACCCCTACCACCTACCGGATAATCTGTAACTGCTCCCCTACCACCTACCGGATAATCTGTAACTGCTCCCCTACCACCTACCGGATAATCTGTAACTGCACCACTACCACCTACCAGATAATCTGTATCTGCTCCCCTACCACCTACCGGACAATCTGTAACTGCTCCCCTACCACCTACCGGATAATCTGTAACTGCACCACTACCACCTACCAGATAATCTGTAAATGCTCCCCTACCACCTACTGTACAATCTGTAACTGCACCCCTACCACATACCTGACAATCTGTAACTGCACCCCTACCACCTACCGGATAATCTGTAACTGCTCCCCTACCACCTACCGGACAATCTGTAACTGCTCCCCTACCACCTACCGGATAATCTGTAACTGCACCACTACCACCTACCAGATAATCTGTATCTGCTCCCCTACCACCTACCGGACAATCTGTAACTGCTCCCCTACCACCTACCGGATAATCTGTAACTGCTCCCCTACCACCTACCGGATAATCTGTAAATCTCCCAACCACCTACAGTAACAATACTGTGTAACTGCACCCCTACCACCTACTGGACAATCTGTAACTGCACCCCTACCACCTACTGGATAATCTGTAACTGCTCCCCTACCACCTACCGGATAATCTGTAACTGCTCCCCTACCACCTACTGGACAATCTGTAACTGCTCCCCTACCACCTACCGGATAATCTGTAACTGCACCCCTACCACCTACCGGATAATCTGTAACTGCTCCCCTACCACCTACCGGATAATCTGTAACTGCTCCCCTACCACCTACCAGATAATCTGTAACTGCTCCCCTACCACCTACCGGATAATCTGTAACTGCACCCCTACCACCTACTGGATAATCTGTAACTGCTCCCCTACCACCTATTGGGCAATCTGAGACTCTCCCTACCACCTACTGGTTCTAATAACAAAAATAAAAAAAAAATCTGTAACAGCTCCCCTACCACCTACTGGATACACTGTAACTGCACCCCTACCAGCTACTGGAAAATCTGTAACTGCCTCTCATACCACCTACCGATAAACAGTAGCTCATGCGCCCCTACCACCTACCGGATAATCTGTAACTGCGCCCCTACCACTTACTGGATAATCTGTAACTGCGCCCCTACCACCTACCGAATAATCTGTAACTGCGCCCCTACCACCTACCAGATAATCTGTAACTGCTCCCCTACCACCTACCAGATAATCTGTAACTGCTCCCCTACCACCTACCGGATAATCTGTAACTGCTCCCCTACCACCTACCAGATAATCTGTAACTGCACCCCTACCACCTACTGACAATTCAGTAACTGTCGCCCTTAGTTAAAAATTTTTTTTCTCTTTTAAATTACTCTTTTTTTTTTTACCACCTACCGGACAATCTGTAACTGCGCCCCTACTACCTACCATGTGCCATTTATATTACTGTTGCATTCATATGTACCAGAGGGTTCACTGTGTCCTCTGTAAACACCAGTGCTGGGTTTGGCTGTGGGTTCTGCACCCCCAATAGTTATGCCCCTGGTTGCAACTTTTAAAAGTGACAGTCACTTTGTGAGGAAAATTCACTCAAAATATGACAAATCATTTCCCCCCTCCAATTCGTTAAATAGTCAGATCTCCAAAGGGCCCCCCCAGCCCCCAGTAAAGCCAATTTACACTTAATCAGCCCAGATCACCCATTAAAAATGCCCTTCCATAGAAGCCCCCCCACCCGGAGGTCTGCAAAACCAAAGGGGATGCCTTTTTCCTTTACTTAGCCCCGGAGACAGTGCAATCTCCAAACCCCCCCAGTTCAAGCTTGAATAAACCAAGCCCAGACCCAGCCCTCAATATTTCATAAAGATTTATAGGGGGCCATTCAAAACGGTCATGGTGGTTCTTTTAAAAAATGGAACTCCCCATACACTAGTCACCACCCCATGTTTGCATAGCAGGGGGACTGAGAAACCAGAACTGGACTTTTGGAAGCCCAAGGAAGGGATGCAGGTACGGGGGGTACTTTGGCCAACCCTTCGATCTGGCCCTGGTTCCGTTCTGTGCCAATGCCCTGCCGAGGTATAGCCCATTTTTGTGTTTCTGTCAGAAATGGCATGGCCAGAGCGGGAGGAGTTTGTAGACCGTCCCAGGGGTGTGTGGGGAGTGTAGGGGGCTGCCACATGGGCTGTCCCATTACAGATATAAGCAGGAGCCCCAGGTGGGCCCAGTGTTGCATTCAGGAGGGAGGTACCTAAGAGCATTTCCAGGAGCATCCACACATAGAAGCCAGGCCACATAAGCCCCTCCATGTGGACCCAGCACCAAGCCAATCTCAGGTAACTGGACACATCTTACTGCCTTTTGTCTGTAACCATACTCATATTTGCATCTCTGACTCTTACCTGTATATATTATCATCCTGTACATATTATCTGTCTAGTGTGCCCTCCAAGGCAAATTAAATCTATAAACTTTAATCTGAGTTGGTCTGTCTTGATCATCGGCCTCAAACTCCTATTACTCGGTCTATAATATATAGCTACTCCAAGGCTGGTTCCTGGCCTTGTTATAAGTTGGTAACGGACCGGTCTTATAACCAAACTAGAAACTGGTGGCAGCCTACTGGCCTAGCAGAGCTCCGTTTGAACCAGTGTGGGTAAATGGATCTCTCCTAGCCGTTCAGGGTCGTGGGCAAGCAGTGTGTTCTCTCGTCCTCCCTGGGTCTTCCTGTGCCCGTGTGGACAGGGGTTACCGGAAACAGTATCTGGCTGACCTTGTGCACCCCTAGGGGGAGTGCGATGTCTCAATACACCCCAAGTCAGGCTGTCGACCCTCGATTGGGCCGGCGGGGCGGGCTTTTTCCTGACACACTTTTTTCACTTACTGTTATTAGGGTCCATGTTGCTATCACTGTTATGGGAGTCCTGCTGTTATCAATGCTATGGGTTTCCAATTGCTATCACTGTTAAATCAGTCCTGCTGAAGTTACTGTTATGGGGCTTTGTTGCTTTTAATGTATGGAGGTCCTGTTGTTATCAATGTTATAGGGGACCTGTTATGGGGGTTCTCTTGGTGTTACTGTAATAGAGATCTTTTTGCTTTTACTGTTATTGGGGTCTTATTCCTGGAAGAGGCAAGTGCGTCACACCATTCTTAGACTAAGGAGACATGAGGATAGAAGATTAATGTAAATTGGGGTACAATTTTGTAGATTTTATTCAATATTCATAAGGTCGTTTACAGCTCTCTCTGCTTCAGGGAGTCATCATAGCTATAGGAGCCCCAGCTGTGTTTTTCTATAGTCCCAACCTTGCCGGTACCCTACATTTTCCATAAGGTCTATGCAGTGTTGGACTTGTGAGCCTGTGGACCGACTAGTGGAGTTGAATCTTAGGGCCCACTAGTGCAGTTGATCTTGGGTCCCACCAGTGGAGATGATGAGGCAAAAAACAATGGAGTTGACTCTTGGGGCGCATCACTGGAGTTAACTCTTGGGGCCAACAAGTGGAGTTGATTCTTGGGGTCCACCAGTGGAGCTGATTCTTGGGGTCCACCAGTGGAGTTGGTTCTTAGAGCCCACCACCAGTGAAGTTGATTTTTGGGGCCCAACAGTAGAGTTGATTCTTGGAACCACCAGTGGAGTTGATTCTTGAGGTCCACCAGTGGAGTTGATTATTGGGGCCCCCAGTGGAGTTGACTCTCGGGGCCCACCAGTAGAGTTGATTCTTGGAGCCCACCAGTGGAGTTGATTCTTAGGGCACACCAGTAGAGTTGATTCTGGGGTCCACCAGTGGAGTTGATTCTCGGGGCCCCCCAGTGGAGTTGATTCGCGGGCCTCCCCCCCAGTGGAGTTGACTCTTGGGGCCACCAGTGGAGTTGATTCCTGGTCCTCACCAGTGGATTTGATTCTTGGGGCCCACCAGTGGAGTTGATCCTTGGAGTCAACCAGTGGAGTTTATTTATGGGGCCCACCAGTAGAGTTGATTCTGGAAGCCCACCAGTAGAGTTGATTCTTGGGGCCCACCAGTAGAGTTGATTCCTGGAGCCACCAGTGGAGTTGATTCTTGGGACCCCCCAGTGGCGTTGATTCATGGGACCCAGCAGTGGAGTTGATGCTTGGGGCTCACCAGGTTAGTTGATTCTTGAGGCCCACCAGTGGAGGTGATTGAGGTCACCAGTGGAGTTGATTCTAGAGGCCCACCAGTGGAGTTGATTCTCGAGGCCCCCCAGTGGAGTTGACTCTTGGGGCCACCAGTGGAGTTGATTTTTGGTCCTCACCAGTGGAGTTGATTCTTGGGGCCCACCAGTGGAGTTGATTCTTGGGGCCCACCAGTGGAGTTGATTCTTGGAGAACCAGTGGAGTTGATTCTAGAGGCCCACCAGTGGAGTTGATTCTAGAGGCCCACCAGTGGAGTTGAATCTTAGGGCCCAGCAGTGGAGTTGATTCTTGGAGGTCACCAGTGGAGTTGATTCTAGAGGCACACCTGTGGAGATGATTCATGGGGTCCAACATACAGCTACCATACATGACTCTTTCATGCAGTACACTGCTTCTCTTTCTCTGTATTTCTTTCTGAGAAGCAGTCCCAGACCTGTTTTTCAGAGGAGTCCATCATGCCCAGGAGCCCAAGGGGGATTACCCCTGTTCCCCTGTGGGCCAGCCCAAACCTGAAATGATGGTGCATGGTCTATGAGCCCCCTCACCCCTCCCACTCCATATTACATGATATATATTGCAGATAAAATTGCTGAACTGCTGTCTTCATAAGAAGAGAAGTCTGTGAGGTTTTCTCAGGAAGCACTCTTTGCCTCTTTGTCCAAATTTTCACACTCTGTTATCATAAGCCCAAAGTTTCCCATGGAAACTTACTTTTGGACGATTTTGAAGGATGGGTTTGAATTGGGAAAATTATACTTATTCACAGTCAGTATTGTCTGTTTAAAAAACGGAACACATAGGAGTTTAATGATGTAAAGGCAGAGGTACTGGGGCAGGACCCGGGCCCAGTGACTTTTGTTGAGGTTCGCAGGGGGTCATATCCGGAAAGGGCAATTTTACAAAAAATCACAGATAACTGGGTACCAGTAAATTAAAGCCTCTGTTTGCAATTTATATTGATGTCAGTCTGTTAAAAATACCGTCATATCATCAGACAGTGATACGCTGTGTTGAGTTGTTTTGAGGGCACCATATTTACACTGTGATACAAGTTGTGCACTGACTCTTTACATTGTATCAACTGTCAATTTTCAATGTTGCCCTATAAAAAGATAGAATACATATTTACTTATACAGGAGACATGCTTGGCCGTCCAGCCCCTTTTACCTCTTTTCTTTAGAAAAGGAGTGGTCGTCTTGGGGGTGTTTGGGGTCTTATCTTTTTGGTACTCCCCCGGGCCCAAAAAGGGGGGGGGAATGCCGTTTCAATTCCAGACTTTGGGGCTTTTTCTGGTTCCCTCAATGAGCGTAGCTGCCACATGGCAGCATCAGCCCCCTAAACCATGACCTCCAACCACCTTCTCGAGTGTGGTAGACACAATTGTCTTTGTATCCTACCGGGTTGCTGCCACACATCTTGACCCCCATCTAAACCAAATAAGTTTACTTGGTTACATTAGCCCCACTGAATGTTTCCCATAATCCCCCCTTTATTGCTTGTCATCAGAAAAAATGTTTGGCGGATTTTTGTGCATCATCTTTTAAAGGGGTTTCCTTGGGGGAAGCACCCCATGCGCCCAATTTGTGCAGTGTGGGGGAAAGGGTCTAGCACTGAAGGCTGGCTCTCCCCCCCTTAACCTCTGCCAATGCGGGCGCACTCATCTTGGATATAAATGCTGAACATGTGCACCCCCCTTCTTTGGTCGACCTGGCGAACCCTGTTCTGAGTGGAAACCTTTTGGGTTTAAAAAACCCGCTGTTGGTTTTGGGCTTCCGTGTGCAGCTAGTTTGGGCTTTTGGGGATCTGCTATTTACTGCCCACATACTTTTATCATATAATACTTAGATATTATGAAACATCCAAATAATAGTCCCTTCAAGAGCCTAAATAATACTGCTGTATACAGCCCTGACACTATTATCATATAGCACCTGAGGGCCTCATGTATGAAAACTGTCTAGGTCTGAAACTTCTTTGATGGCCAATGCAAACAATCAGAGCTCCCCTTTAATTTCATATAGAGTTCTGGGAAAATGAGGGGCGTCCTGATGGGTTTCTATGGACATCAAAAAAAGTCTTTGACCAAGACAATTTTCATACATGAGGCCCTAAATTTATGCAAATAATACTGCTTTAAAGAAACCGTCAAAATGGTTTTGCCCCCCCCTTTTCTGAGGACAGCAAAGCTTGGTCAGACCCGCTGTTTCCCGCGCCGTGTCCCTTATTTGTTTTTAAAATTTTGGAGTTTTCGTGTATTTTAATGTCAAAATCTGCAGTTTTCAGCCAGAAAAAAGTCATTAAAAAGTCAGTTTTAAACCCCGCCCTCGAGGTAGCCCCGCCCACCTATACTGACAAACTTTACTTTTGGAATAGGTAGAAACAGTGATTAACTGTCGTGGGGGGGGCTAGCCTTTTGGGGGGCGGGGGGTAAAAACCCTATCGTGAAAAAAGATTTGAGGAGAATGCTCTAAAAATACGCATCTTACAGAAAAAAAGGGACACAGTGCTGGAAAACAGCAGGTCTGACACTAGCTTGTGCTGTACCAGCAAGGGGAGCACAACCTATGTGACAGGTTCTCTTTAAAGAGCCTAAATATAACACTGTCATATACTGCCCACATAATATTGTTATTATGTACTGAAACATCCAAATAATACTGCCACATACTACCTGCATGATTTTATCATATATCACCTAAATATTATGTTTTTTTTTTTTTCATTTGTAAGAAGCTGATGTTTTAAATTTTTAATCTTTTTTATTTTTTTTATAAAAGCTTTTTTTAATTACTTTCTTTTTTTCATGTACTAAAAACAGGGGGAAAGGAGTAGTTAGATGACAGCCAAGAAAGCACTCAGTAGGCCCCTCCAATGACAACCCTACAATCTCATGGCGGAGGGGAGGTGGGGCATCAGGCAATAGCACAGTACCATTTTTTAATTCTTTATCCCTTGTGTTTACTGCAGCATTTAAGGGGTTACCTGCCATGTATGGAGTGGGTTCAGCAAGTGACCCCACCTTTCAACTTTTATACCTGACCCACATGAAACTCTGTATCTATTGCATAAGGGTATGTTCACACAGTTTATTTTGCTGTGTATTTGCGAACGCATTTCGCCGCCAGAAATCGCGCTGCAAATTTCGTAATTCGTAGCTTCATAGAGGCTTTTAATTTTGTGGGGCCCCGGGCGTAAAATATGTTCGCATTGTACACCGGTGGAGAGAAGGGACATGTCTATGGGGCCAGCGCCCCGGCCCCCCCAATGCTTTGGAATAGCGTGATCAGCACTTTCTTCCCAAACACCCGGGGTATTGCGGTGGTACTGTGCGCGCCCCTACGCCCTGTGAAAAATACCCTAAAAAGGGGTTTAAAAAAAAATGGGGAGTAGCAAATTTATAGTGTTGGTATTTCAGTTAAACTATTTTAAAATTCTCAACTCTGTACAAGTGTGTCCCCCCCGTTTTTAATATTTTAAAAATTTTCTTTTCTTTACAGTAAGCGGAATTTTTACCCCCCAAGGGAAAAAAATTGTACACGTACCCAATTTCTTCTCAAGCTGAAGGTTAATTGGAGTTTAACAATTTTTTGTTATCTGTACAGTCTGAACTCCAGACTGATACACTTAAAGGGGTTGACTCACTACATTGATTCATCCTGTTTTCTTGGTTGCATTTTGAATCCAGGGGCGTGTTTCCTGGCTTCTACTAGGCTGCAGTAGAAGCCAGGTGTGTAGCTGTAGCAACCAATGCGGCAGCCTATAAGGAGATGAACAGATCTGTAGCTATGGCAACCCAGTGCTAGCAGCCTACAGGAGGGGATTGTACGGTCTGTAGCTATAGTAACCAGTGCTGGCCCGGGCTATCAGGAGGAATCAAACAGGTCTGTAGCTATGTGACCTGAGGAGCTGATGCAGCCCATACAAGAGGGGATATCTAGGAATAGGTAGGACATTGTTAATGGACACATATTGCAAAGTGACTTGTTTTTGCAAGATCTTTGGGTATGTTCACACGACGGATTTGGCCGTGGGTTTCGACGCGGTTTCCGTAGCTAAAACCTCGTTTAAATCGCGCCCAGTTTAGTAACATGGTTTCCTATGGGAAACCGCGTTACTGTTCACACGCTGCGGATTTGGCTGCGGCTTTGGGGCTGCGGCCTTGCCGCGCGTGTTTGAAAACTCTCCTGTCAATTCTTGACAGGGAGTCCTCAGCGTGGCGGCCGCGCGGTGTTGCTGCGGGTATCACCGCAGTTGGTGCGCGTCTTGGCCGCGGCTGGTGGCGCGGTTTTCCCCCTGCCTATTAATTTGCATGGGGGAAAACCCTAGCCGCAAGCCGCACCGCGACCACGCCCGCGCCGCAAATCGGCGTCGGGAGACGTGAGTTTGCGGCAAGGTTAGGACGAGGCTTCGGCCACGGGAAACGCGGCGAAAGCCGCGGCCAAAGCCGCCGTGTGAACGACGCCTTAAACATAAAAAGCAGCAATCCCTGTAGTGAGACAAACCCTTTAACCTGGCCTGATACATTGTAACAAAATATCTACACAGCAGAGAGATATGTTCTGCTCCAGCATTTATTTCACAATTTATTGTCTGAACCAGATAGCTTCAGGTACCAGATGTCTTTGGTCTACATAGGGTTTCAGCCGTTTGGATAGGAGCAGGTATGTTTCCATTCACTGAGAGCAAGCAGAAATCTTAAAAACAGTGAAAAAGTATGATACAATATTGAATATTTTCATGATCAGATCAGTGAATTCATTTGGATTTATCTTTCTTGGGAATCACTGATACCAGATTTGTTGGGTCTATACAGGATTTAGGCTCTTGGATAGAAGCAAAAATGCTTCAATTCACTGGCAGCAAGCAGACATCTTGAAAATAGAAAAGTATATTAGAATTTGCTGGATTTTTTTCATTATCGGATCAGTGAGTTCATTTGGTTTTTCCTTTCTTTGGAATTCCTGATACAAGATTTGTTACGTCTATACAGGATTTAGACCCTTTGGATAGAAGCAGGAATGCTTCCATTCACTGACAGCAAGAAGAAATCTTGAAAACAATGAAAAGTCTGAATTGTTTGTTATCAGATCAGTGAATTTATTGTGTTTTCCCTTTCTTGGGAATCACAGATACCAGATGTGTTAGGTCTATACAGGACCCTTTGGATTGAAGTGGGAATGTTTTCATTCTCTGAAAGCAAGCAGAAATCTTGAAAAGTATGGTAGAATTTGCTGAATTTTTCGTTATGAGATCAGTGAGTTCATTTGGTTTTTCCTTTCTTTGGAAATCCTTATACAAGATTAGTTAGGTCTATACAGGATTTCCATTCATTGACAGCAAGCAGAAATATTGAAAACAATAAAAAGTCTTAGCATCTGCTTAATTGTTTGTTATCAAATCAGTGAATGTATTGTGTTTTCCCTTTCTTTGTAATCACCGATACCAGATGTGTTCAGTCTATAGAGGATATAGACCCTTTTGATTGAAGTGGGAATGCTTTCATTCTATGAAAGCAATCAGAAATCTTGAAAACGATGGAAAAGTAGGGTAGAATTTGCCGAAGTTTTCATTATCAGATCAGTGAATTCATTAGATTTACCCTTTCATTGTAATCACCGATACAAGATATGTTTGGTCTATACAGGACTTTAGCCCTTTGGATATAAACGGAAATGTGTCCATTCACTGACAGCAAGCAGAAACCCTGAGAATAGAAAAGTATGTTAGAATTTGTTGAATTTTTTTTCGTTATCGGATCAGTGAGTTCATTTGGTTTTTCCTTTCTTTGGAATTCCTTATACAAGAGTTGTTAGGTCTATACAGGATTTCCATTCATTGACAGCAAGCAGAAATCTTGAAAACAATGAAAATTCTTAGCATCTGCTTTAGTGTTTGTTATAAGATCAGTGAATTTATTAGGTTTTCCATTTCTTTGTAATCACTGATACAATATTTGTTAGGTCTAGGCATGATTTAGGCTCTTTGAATAGAAGGAAGAATGTGTCCATTCACTGGCAGCACACAGAAATCTTGAAAACATATTGAAAAGTCTCAGCATCTGCTTAATTGTTTGTGATCAGATCAGTGAATTTATTGTTTTTTCCCTTCCTTTGTTATCACTGATACCAGATGTGATAGGTCTATACAGGATTTAGACCCTTTGGATTGAAGTGGGAATGCTTTCATTCTCTGAAAGCAAGCAGAGATCTTGGAAAGCAGAAACGATGGAAAAGTTTGGTAGAATTTGCCAAATTTTTCATTATCAGATCAGTGAATTCATTAGATTTACCCTTTCATTGGAATCGCTGATACAAGATATGTTTGGTCTATACAGGATTTTAGCCCTTTGGATAGAAGCGGAAATGTGTCCATTCACTGACAGCAAGCACAAATCTCAATAATGAAAATGTGAGAATTTTGCTGACTTTTTCATTATTAGGTCGGCGAGTTCATTCAATTCTGTGGAATTCCGGGCTGCCGGGTGAACTGGGATTTCGTCATCTGTTGGGATTTTACTCCAGATTGTTCTGTGCGGCCCTGACACAATTTACTGGCCAGGAGGAGAGCGACTGAAACGTGCAGAATATCACAGAAGCCGCTGCCTGATGTCCATAAATGGCCCTGGGGACAGGATGAGCAGTGACAGCTGTAACCTGAGAGCAGGTGACTCAGGTGTGTGAGGAGCTGCACGTCAGCAGCACCTGTGTGTGAAGCGCTGATACCTGCACACACCGGGGGCACAGGCCCATGAAATGTGGGGAGGACACAACAACAGCCATGAGTCAGATCAACCCCACGACACACTCGTCCCAACACAGTCACTGTCTGGGGCTGTACAGGCTGCTCATTTATATACTCACATAGAGCAGCAATGAAAGGGATTGCCTTAATGGGGATGTCTCACTACAAGGATTGCTGCTTTTTATGTTAAAGATCTTACAAAAACAAGTCACTTTGCAATATGTGTCCATTAACAGTGTCCTTCCTATTCCTAATATCCCCTCTTGTATGGGGTGCATCAGTCCCCCAGGGTCGCTATAGCTACAGTCCTGTTTGATCTCTCCTGATAGGCTGCCAGCACTGGTTGCCCAGCTACAGACCTGTTTGCTCTCTCCTGATAGGCTGCCAGCACTGGTTGCTATAGCTACAGACCTGTTTGCTCTCTCCTGATAGGCTGCCAGCACTGGTTGCTATAGCTACAGAACTGGCCTCTACTGCAGCCTAGTAAAAGCCAGTAAATGCCCCTGAATTCAAAATGAAACCAAGAAAACAGGACTGAGGTCGGATGAATGTAGTGACACAACCCCTTTAAAGGGGAGTTGGATAAGACTTCAGTAGAAAGTGGGCCTAACCATTTAGCCTGTAACCAGCAGCATACCCCCAGGGTGCAGGGTGCAGCTGCTATGGGGCCCGGCAACTAAGAGAGCCCATCTCCACTCATATGTACAGTCTGTTATGTCTATGGGCAATATTTAATAATTCATCTGCTGTGATATTATGTGTTACTGTAACCAGTATAGTGACATCATGATATATTTCCTTCCTGTGCTGTGATGTCACAGTGTTCATGAACTGTATGTGTGCATTATGTCTTGATATTATATGGCATCACTTTATGCATTATTCCTGTACTGTGACATCACTGTGTATTATCCCTGTACTGTGACATCACTGTGTATTTTTCCTGTACTGTGACATCACTGTGTATTATCCTGTACTGTGACATTCAACTGGTATTATCTCTGTATTTGTGACATCGCTGTGTGTATTATCCCTGTACTGTGACATAAACTATGTATTTTCCTGTACTGTGACATCAACTGTGTAAAATCCTTGTACTGTGACATCACCTTTTATATTACCCTTACTGTGACATCACTGTGTGGTATTATCCCTGTGCTGTGACATCGCTGTGTATTATCCCTGTACTGTGACATCACTGTGTGTATTATCCCTGTACTGTGACATCACTGTGTTTTATCCTGTACTGTGACATCACTGTGTATTATCCTTGTACTGTGACATCACTGTGTATTATCCCTGTACTGTGACATCACTGTGTATATTATCCCTGCACTGTGACATCACTGTGTATTATCCCTGTACTGTGACATCGCTGTGTGTATTATCCTGTACTGTGACATCACTGTGTATTATCTCTGTACTGTGACATCGCTGTGTGTATTATCCCTATACTGTGACATCACTATGTATTATCCCTGTACTGTGACATCACTGTGTATTATCCTTGTACTGTAATACAAATAACAGTGGCACACTAAAAACTAAATGAGACATAAAGGTTATATAGCAATATTGGAAATGGCATTACTGCTAAGGAAAATATGAAAACCTGGGACTCCTTATTTTACAGTTTTTGATCAAAGATTGTATTAAGCTCACCTCCCAAAACGTCAAGGGGATCCCAGAGCAGGTGAGTCCCTACACTTTGTATTAGATGTATGCTATTGCCTTTCAGTGTGCACCTATGCTTGCGTTTTTCAAAGTAAAATTTTAGATTGCACACCTTATTAAGTTTTGTAGTCTATTTGAGAAATGGCAATTCTCATTGGCTTGCTGCACTCAGCTGCCTTTTTTAACCAGTGCAAGATAACCCAATTGCAATTCTATCATCCCTGTAAAGTTGCAGTCTGAATTGACGCCTTAGTGAGGTAACATGTTTCAGTGTAGGGACTCCCCTTTGCTCTGGGATCCCCTTGCGTTTTGGAGGTGACCCTTAATACAATCTTTGTTTCAAAACTGTAAACTAAGAGTCCCAGGTTTTTCATATTTCTTAGAAGTAATGAAATTTCCAAATTTATCCTATATACCTTTATGTCTCATTTAGTTTTTAGTGCGCCACTGTTATTTGTATTAGATGTATGCTATTGCCTTTCAGTGTGCACCTATGCTTGCGTTTTTCAAAGTATATTTTAGATGTGCACAGCCTTATTAAGTTTTATCCTTGTACTGTCACATCACTGTATATTATCCTGTACTGTGACATCACTGTGTGTATTATCCCTGTGCTGTGACATCACTGTGTATTACCTGTACTGTGTACATCACTATGTATTTAAACCCTGTATGTGACATCCTAGTGTATTATCCTGTACTGTGACAATTTATTGTGTATTAATCCCTGTAACTGTGACATCACTGTGTATTATCCCTGTACTGTGACATTACTGTGTATATTATCCCTGTACTGTGACATCACTGTGTATTATCCCTGTACTGTGACATCGCTGTGTGTATTATCCTGTACTGTGACCTCACTGTGTATTATCCTGTACTGTGACATCACTGTGTGTTATCTGTACTGTGACATCACTGTGTATTATCCCTGTACTGTGACATCACGGGGGGTATTATCCCTGTACTGTGACATCACTGTGTATTTATCCTGTACTGTGACATCACTGTGTGTATTATTCCCCGTAAATGTGACATCACTGAGTATTAAACCTGTACTGTTGACATCACTGTGTGTATTATCTGTACTGTGACATCACTGTGTATATTATCCTGTACTGTGACATCACTGTGTATTATCCCTGTATTGTGACATCACTGTGTGTATTATCTTGTACTGTGACATCACTGTGTATTATCCTGTACTGTGACCTCATTGTGTGTATTATCTCTGTAATGTGACATCACTGTGTGTATTACCCTGTACTGTGACATCACTGTGTATTATCCCTGTACTGTGACATTCACTGTTGTTATATTATCCCCGTAACTGTGACTTTACTGTGTATTATACCTGTACTGTGACATCAATGTGTGTATTATCTCTGTACTGTGACATCACTGTGTGTATTATACCTGTACTGTGACATCACTGTGTATCATCCCTGTACTGTGACATTACTGTGTGTATTATCCCTGTACTGTGACATCTCTGTGTATTATCCTGTACTGTGACATCACTGTGTATTATCCTGTACTGTGACATCACTGTGTGTATTATCCCTGTACTGTGACATCACTGTGTATTATCCTGTACTGTGAAATCGCTGTGTATTATCCTGTACTGTGACATCACTGTGTATTATCACTGTACTGTGACATCACTGTGTATCATCCCTGTACTGTGACATCACTGTGTGTATTATACCTGTAATGTGACATCACTATGTATCATCCCTGTACTGTGACATCACTGTGTATATTATCCCTGTACTGTGACATCACTGAGTTTTATTATCCCTGTACTGTGACATCACTGTGTATTATCCTGTTTCTGTGACATTTACTGTGTGTATTAAACTTGTACTGTGACATTTACTGTGGGGTTATTATACCTGTACTGTACATCGCTGTGTATTATCCCTGTACTGTGACATCACTGTGTATTTTCCTGTACTGTGACATCACTGTGTATTATCCTGTACTGTGACATCACTGTGTGTATTATCCCTGTACTGTGACATCACTGTGTGTATTATCTCTGTACTGTGACATCACTGTGTATTATCCTGTACTGTGACATCACTGTGTGTATTATCCCTGTACTGTGACATCACTGTGTGTATTATCTCTGTACTGTGACATCACTGTGTGTATTATCCTGTACTGTGACATCACTGTGTATTATCCTGTACTGTGACATCACTGTGTGTATTATCTCTGTACTGTGACATCACTGTGTATTTGTAACAGTCTGGAGGTGGATCCACTGGACAACCGCAGGCGATGGTGTAAGCCCACACCAGGGAGCAGAATCTAAGTAGGTCCAGGTATTCACCAGAGCTCGCCGCAAAGCGGGATGGTCTTGCTGCGGCGGGAGTCAACCAGGTCGCTTCCACTGGCATGGGCTCCTCGGTGGGTGTAGGCGACTGTGGCGCAGGAGGCCTCTGGAACACCGGTGCCAGGCGTGGAAACTGGCGAGGTTGGGCTGACTGACGCTCTTGCCGAAGTTCCTCCTCCCCTTCAATGAAGCGCACGTCAATGCGGGTTGCTAACCGGATCAAGTCACTGAAGGAAGACGGGAGGTCTCTAGCGGCCAAGACGTCCTTAACTCGGCTTGAGAGCCCTTTTTTGAAGGTGGCACACAGGGTGGCCTCGTTCCATGACAGTTCAGAGGCCAGAGTACGGAATTGCACCGCGTAGTCTCCCACAGACAGATCCCCCTGGCGTAGGTTTAGGAGGGCTGTTTCAGCGGAGGATGCACGAGCTGGTTCCTCGAACACATTGCGGAACTCACTGAGGAACGACTGTAGGTCCGCCGTCACCGGATCGTTCCTGTCCCATAGAGGTGTAGCCCATGCCAGGGCCTTCCAGGAGAGTGGGCTGACCACGAAAGCCACTTTCGCACGTTTGGACAGGAACTGATCGGCCATCAGCTCCACGTGCATAGAGCATCTGGTGATGAACCCCCTGCAGAGTTTCAGATCACCGTCGAACTTAGATGGGAGCGACAGGCGAAACTTGGGCCCCCTCAGAGCCACTGGAACCGAAGAGGCAGGAACAACCACGGGAGATGGCGAAGGTTGCTGCTGCTGGACGGTGACGAGTTGCTGTAACATGGTGGATAGCTGGGTAAGTTGCTGCGCCTCTTGACCTAGTTGCTGTGACTGGCGAGCAACAACGGTCGTCAGAGCCGCCAGGCTGGGTAACGGCACCTTGGCGGGATCCATGGCCGGATCCTACTGTAACGATCTGGAGGTGGATCCACTGGACCACCGCAGGAGATGGCGTAAGCCACACCAGGAGTGGAATCTAAGTAGGTCCCGGTATTCACCAAGCCCCGCACAAGCGGGATGGACTTGTCAGGCGGCGGGAGTCTACCAAGTCGCTTCCACTGGCGGGGCTTGCCTGCGGTGGCGGACAAGGATAGGTGAGGTACGGAATCGGCAGGCAGGCTCATAGTCGGGGACAGGCAGGAGGTCAGGGCAGGTGGCTGAGGCTCGTGAACATAGACAGGCAGAAGGTCAGGGGGGCGGCAAGGTTCGTGGGGGTAAAACGTAGGTCGAGGTTCGGTAAGGGGTAGGCGGGACTAGGATTTTCTGGTAAGCTTTCCCCAAAGGAAATGACACCAAGGGGGGGCCGGGACTTAAATAGGGACAGTGCCCAAACACCGGGCACTGTCCCTTTAAATTTCCACTCCCGGCGCGGCAGCGCAGGGGCGGGGCCCCCTGGGGAAGGGGGACAGAGCGGATCGGGGCCGGTAAGTGAGTACCGGCGAGAGCGGGGGGAATGGCGGACCCGAACCCGAAGGGGGGGGACAGGGCGGCGGGTGTGGGGACCGGATGCCCCGTGACCCGTGTGGGGGTCGAGGAGGTCCGTAAAGTACCCCCCCCCTTTGGGCCCCCCCCTCTTCCCCGGGGTGGAGGAATTTCTGGATGAGGGGCGGTTTTTAAGATGTTCTGCTCCGGCCCCCAAAACCTTCTTCAACCCAACCCCCCTTTCCCTCCACTAAAAGTTCCTTCCCTCTTTGTTTTCCTTCCCCTACCCCGGATTTCCTTTACCTCAAAGACTTGGGCGCATTAGCCACAGCGGAGGAGGGACGCCTTCGGGGGAAAACCGGTTAAGGACCAGGGGTTTTCAGTAACGAGTTGGGGGTTTCATGGGGGAGGGGGCCGGGAGTTTGTAGGAGACCGGGGTTTAAAGTGGGTGTGACCTCAAAGGGTTCCAGGAAAAGGGGGGTCCCCGGGGTTTGTGGGAAGGCATTTTAAGGGACGGGACATATCTGGCCGACAGCCACCCCTTTGGGTCCACCGGGGGAAAAAAGACGGAGGGGGGGGGGGGAATTTTCTTATTTTACCCCTTTAAGCCTTTGTGCCTCGGAAGCACGGAAGCAGGGGGACTGGGGGGTTTGGGCCCAGATGGTCTTCATGTCTTTAAAAACCGGGTGCTTTGGGCCGCCGGAACCTAAAAGGGGGGTTTGCAGAGGGGGGAGGAGGGGGGGTTTGCAGGCCATAAAGTTTTGTAAAAGGGGGGGGGACCCCCGCGGACTCTGAATCTAGGGGGGTTTTTTATGAGAACTCGCCCATGGCACCCTTTTTGGGGCCCAGTAGTCTTGACGTGCCGAGGGGGGGGGAGTGGCAAAGGTTTAACATCCCCAAGCCCCCAGGTTGCCCCCCTCTCCACCGGGCCCCTTTGGGGTTTGGGGGGTGGTAACCCAAAGAAAAGTCGGGGCTTAAACCTGAATTTGGGGTTAAACAGGGCTCGAAAAAACCTGGAAAAAAAATGGACTACCTGGTCCGAGACGATTTGGGGGGGAAAGCCCATGCAGAGGGGAACAAAATAAAAAAGAAAAGCTCCCCAGGGGGAGGCAGACGGCAGGTCTGGAAAGGGCCCAAAATGCCCCAATCTTGGAAAAGGGCGACCCCTTTATCCCCTAAAAATGGTGTTCCCAAAAGGAAGGAGGGAGATGGTTTTATAAAGTCCATAAAAAATGTTGCCATGGTTGATTTGGGGATGGGTAGTGGCTGTAGTAGACCGCCGGCTTGTGACGAGGTGTCTTGTTGCGGGCACGGGAAAATTTTACAAGACGAAACGAAGTCCTTGACATCCCTCTCGAGTTAGGGCCCACCAATAGAAACCGGAAAATCAGGTGGAACTTTTCTTGGGGGGCGCCGGGGTTTGACCGGCCCCCCAATGAGCAATGCCCCCTTTTTTAAGAAGTCTGCGGAGAGCAGGGGATGAAAGGGTTCCTTTCCAGGGGGAAAAACCTTTCCCGGGGGTTTTCAACTGGAGCTGCCGAAAAAAAACGTTCGGGGGAATTTGTGTTGGGGAGTATTTATTTCACCCCCCCAAAATCGGAGGCAGGGAGGGGGGGGGCCCGTCAGTTTCCTCAATTTTTTTCTCTGCGGGCCCGGAAGGATCGGGAAATCGAACCGGAAAAAGAAGAGCGCCCACCTAGCCTGGCGTGGGTTTAAAGGTGCTGAGCCGTCTGGGATATTGGAGGTTTTTGCTGGTTGAGAAAGATGCGGGGGGGGGAAACCCGGCCCTCCAGCAGATGACGCCATTCCCCCAAAGCCATTTTTTTTGGCCATTTGCCCCCCGGTCCCCCAATTGTTTTTTTTCCCTTTTGGGCCAAAGAAAAATTTCTTGGAAAAGAAGAAAAATTTTACAGTCTTACCCGGGGGCCCCTTTTTTGGGTTTAAGAACTGCCCCGGCTCCACAGACGAGGAAAACCCCTTCCCCCGGAAGGTTTCGCGGGACCCCGGGGAGTGCAAGGATAGAGGGCCGTAGAGAAGGGCGGACTTGGCTTCGGAGAAGCCTCTTGGGGTTGGGAGGGGGCCGCTGCGTGGTTGCTTGTTTTTGGAAAGGGGCCATATGGGGACCCACTGGGTGGGAAAAAAATTTTTGGGGGATGAATTGGGGGGAAAATTTAAACAGAACCCCAAAAAGAACCCTGTAGGGCCCCGCAGACCGACTGGTGTGGCCACTGCAAACGGCAAAACGTTTAGCGGGAAACCCACCGTAGGCCTTGGTCAGAAATGCCCATAAACCCAAAAACGGGAGGCTAGTCTGAGGGAAAAGGGGGCCTTTCCCCTTTAGTTTGGGCATCCCGAGGGTTTCCCCGGAGACCCCTTAAAACACCTGAAAACCCCCATGGCTGCGATGGGTCTAAAGGTAGGGAGATCCCACCAAGATGTACCCAAGGAAAAACCAAAAGCAGGTTGGGAGGGGGGGTTCCCTGAAGAAGTCATTCACGAGCTCCTGGAAAAAGCGGGCCCGCATTACAAAAGTCCGAAGGGCATCCCCAGGTACTCAAAGTCCCCCACCCCGGGTGTTAAAGGCTTCTTCCATTATCGCCCTTGGGGTTTCGGCCCAAATTTGTGGGCCCCCTTTTCAAATCAAATTGGAGAAAAACTTGGCCCCCTCCCGGTGGTAAAAAAAGTTCTGTGTTAAAACAAAAAGGGTAGGGGTTTTTCCCCGTGATCTTTTTTCAGCCCCCGGAAAGTCTATGCGGGTGGTGGTCCCTTTCCTTCTTCTTCACGAAAAAAAACCCCGCCCCAAACGGGGGGGCGAGGGGCTTTTGGGGTGAACCCCCCTTTGGGGGATTCTCCTGGGTGGGACTCAGACATGGCTTGGGTCTCAGGAACCCCATAATGGGTTTGAATCGGGCCCCCCGGGGGGACTGGTACCCGGGGAAAAAATCGATCGGGCAAAACGGGGACGGACAAGCGGAGGGGGGACTCTCGGCGTCTCTCGGAGAAAAACATCGGCGTTCTCCAGTACCCCGGGGGGCAGCCCGGGGGAAAGGGCCCCTTGAAGGGTCGAGGGAAACAGGAAAACACCGGGCGAGGTGCAACCCAAAAAAAAGCCCCCCCAGTTTGGGAAACCCCCAAAAGGTTTATCTCTCCAGACGTTTTAGTCCAGGGGAGGAGAAAATGGAGCCGCAGCCCTGGGGGTCCCAGGAAAGGGTCGCCGAAGAGGGGAGGGCAACAATAGAAGGGGATTTTTCTTTTTTGCATGCCCCCGTGGGGGGGGACAGTGGCTTGGGACAAATTGGCTGGTTTTTCGCTAAGCAGTTTTCCCGCTGACGGACGAGATGCGAGCAGTTTATCCCCAAACGGGGCCAAATGGAAGCCCTTTTGCTTTTAAAAAAAAGACTGGTGAAAAGAAGTTTCCGTTCCAAACCCCAAACCCGGGAAAAGCCGGAACCCCGGAAAAGGGTACCATCTGACATGACCTGTACTGGCATCAAAGGCATGGAGAGGAGGAGTTTGCACCTAGGAAAGCCTCTCCCCCAGATCCTGGTGGGGGTTGTTTCCCGCAGGCCCTTTGGGGCGCTTTGGACAATTTTCCCCCCGGTAATGCTTGGGCTGCCCCAGTAGGGCACAAGTTCTTTGCCGGGTGGGCCAAACCCCCCTTGGGTCCGGAGGCCCAGCCCCGGGTCAAAACGGCCATTGGGGCTCCCGGTGGGTGTAGGGGGGGGGGGAAAATGTGGCGCAAAGGGGGCCCCTTTGGGAAAACCCCGGGGCCAGGTGAGGAAAATGGCTTTGGGTTGGGCCTTTGGGAACCCCCCCGGGGCGCTCTTTCCCGGTTAAACTCGGGGCCCCGGGGAGCCTTTTTTGAAGGGGTGGCACACAGGGTGGCCTCGTTTCCCTGGGGCAGTTTAAGGCCAGAGTACGGAAATTTTCACCGCGGGAGTCTCCCAAGACAGATTTCCCCTGGCGTAGGTTTAGGAGGGTTTTTCGCGGAGGGGGTTTCACGAGTTTTTTCCTCGAACACATTTTCGGAACTCCTGAGGAACGACCCGTTGGTCCGGCCCTCACCCGGAAAAGTTCCTGGGCCCCTAGAGGGGGTAGGCCCCTGCCAGGGCCTTTCCCCGGGGAGTGGGGACCCCGAAAGCCACTTTCGCCCCGTTTGGCAGGAACTGATCGGCCATCAGTCCACGTGCATAGAGCATTGGGGGATGAAAAAAACCCCCGCCCGAGTTTTAGATCACCGTTCGAACTTTGATGGGAGCCACAGGCGAAACTTTGGGGGCCCCCCCAGAAGCCACTGGAAACCCAAGAGGCAGGAAAAAACCAGGGAGATGGCGAAGGTTGCTGCTGTGGACGGTGACGAGTTGCTTTTTTTCAATTTGGGGGGATAGTGGGTTTAAATTGCCCGGCCCCCTTGAAACCAGTTGCTGTGCTGGCGGGGCAAAACGGGCTCAGGCCGCCAGGCTGGGAAAAGGCACCTTTGGGGGGATCCATGGGGCCCGGTTTCCCACTTTTAACCAAACTGGGGGTGGATTCCCCTGGACCACCGCAGGCGAGGGGTAAACCCCCACCAGGGAGTGGAATCTAAAATAGGTCCCGGTATTCACCAGAGCCCGCCCCAAAGCGGGAGGATTGCTGCGGCGGGGGTTACCAAGTCGCTTCCCCTGGCGGGGCTTGCCTTGGGGGGGGGGTGGCGGACCCCAAGGGGGGGGGGGAAAAGGGGGGGAAGGGTAGGCTCGAGGAATAAACGGGTAAACCCGGAGGGCCAGGGCATAAAAATAGGGCTTTTCTGGGGAAGCTTTTTCCCTGGAAATGACACCTAGGAACCCCCGGGAAAGGGTTTTTCGGAAAAGGGGCCCGGGCCTAAATAGGGAAAAATGCCCCGGGAAAGGGGCCCAAATTTCCGGGCACTGTCCCTTTTAAATTTTCCCCACTACGGCGGGGGCACGGCTAAGGGGGCGGCGCCCGGGACCCTGGGGAAACCGAGGTGGACAGAGCAGGATCGTGGCTGGGTAAGTGAGTACCGGCGAGAGCAGGGGAATGAGCGGACCCCGAACCCGACATGCGGGACAGGGCGCCGCCGGGTGTCGGGACACGGACGCGCCAGCGACCCGGGACGGGGGTCGCAGGGGCGTCCGTGACAGTATTATCCCTGTACTGTGACATCACTGTGTGCATTATCCTGTATGTGACATCTGTGGTATTATCCTGTACTGTGACATCAGTGTATTATCCTGTACTGTGAACACTGTGTGTAATCTGTCTGTGCATCACTGTGTATTATCCTTGTACTGTACTCTTTTTTAATTTTAAAGATTAAATCATACATAACATAACGTCACGGAACATAGACAAAAATACTCATACATGAAATAAACCTAGGCTGGTTCAGTCTCATCCATTCCACCTCATGCATCCTTCCCTTATATACAAATCTTACATTATGTACAATTTCCCACCTACCCCTGCTGGCCCACCACTATGTTACACTATGTATACTATATACACCATTTACAATATATACATAAATATAATCACAATCTATCTAAACCTTTTTAACCCCCTCCCCTGAGTGCTGGCCCCTTGAGTCCAAAATCCAAAGTTCTTATGTCCATTTCAAATGGAGCCAGACTCGTTCCCCCCTACCCCCTGAAACCCACACCCAACCTATCTATATCACCCTTAAATATATATACATATAATTTTTTTTTTCCTTTTTCTTTTTTCCCCTTTTTTTTTTTTTACTTCCCTCATACCTGAGTTCTGATTTCATTTTAGTCTGCATTCTACAGTTCTTTGTCCATGATCCGCAAATAGAACCAGACTCTTTCCCCCAAAAACCCCCACCCAACCTAACTATTTCACCCACTGCCACATATTATACTATTGTATTATATACACTCTCACTTTTTTTTTTTTATATGATATTATACTTCCTAAAATATTATATATACTTTATACATTATTATACATATTTTAAGCCCCATTCCCTCTAGTCCCATCACCCTCCACCTGTGTCTAAATATATACATGCACCCCTATATACAAAACACCCCTATATGTGCACATGTGCTTCACACCTTGATCTTACCCTTCACCATCAGAAGGCACCGGTTCGATGTCTGTAAGCCCTTTCACCGTCCTATCCAGAAAAACAAAACAAAAATCTACGTGGAAGAAATTACCCCATCACCAGGAGGGCCGAGGTCAAGAGATCAGGGAACCTCAAAGGACAATCCCCTCCATAGGGTTGATGCCCCCTCAGCCCCCAATCTCCCAAACTCCATAGAACGAACCTTCACCAGATCATCCAAGATGTGCCTAACCACCGTTACCTCGGGAAGAATTTTGACGCGTCCGGACTTAAACACCGTGCACACCAAGTGTGATACCTAACCCATGAACTAACTACAAAAAAAGGGTGCACGGGTCCCTACCCCCAGGGTTTTGAATGTTCCAAAAAACCCCACTCCGCGTAGGAGAGGTTTGCCAACCCTGGCCAACCAATGGAAGCGCCCACCCTTTTCTACACCTCTGCATTGTAAGGGCAATGGAGGAGGAAGTACTCCATGCTTTCCAGCATGCTACTACACTCCTCCCGAGGGCAAATTCTGTCCTCAGAGTTTAGGAACTTAAATTGTCCCCTCACATGCACTTACCAGGGAAGCAACGCCAGGTCGGATCCCAAACTTTCTGCCGGATCCTAAGTGAATTTAATAAACGTAACCCAACCATAAGATCCCGACCAGGGCACTATTTGAGGGCCAATGGTTTATGGAAGTGAGTAGAAAAACACCTTTCATTCCAGGGATTTCCTGGCTAGGGAACCATTATCTCCGTCATCCCAGACCCCCCCGGGCGGTTTGGTCTTCAGAGTCAGTGCAACTTTAAGCCGGGAATTTATTGTCCTGACACACGGAAGATCCTCACACGACCCACTGACTCCCATTCCTGGAAATGGAACTGAAACCACTCCCAACAGGAGGCTACCCACGGAGGAGAGCCCTCATCCCAAAGGGGGGCTATGTTGATCTTAATAAAGGTGTTGGTTAAAAACACCACGGGGTTAACCATACCTAACCCCCATAGTCTCCTCTTAGAGTATGTCACCTCCCTTTTGATGAGGTTAAGTCTGCTCCCCCATAATATCTGGAAAAACAGACTATAGATCCGTGCCCAGAGAAAACCTGGCAAAATGCACACACTGCCCAAATAGACAAATAACGGGAGCAGGAAAGTTTTGATCAAGTCCACCCTCTCCCTAAGGGTTAAAGACCACCCTTTCCACTGGTCCACTTTCCGATCAGCATTGTTTAGCCTGTCCTCCCAGTTTTTCTTGGAAAAATCACCTGGCCGAATTCAATGCCTAAAATTTAATTGTCGTCTGGGGACACAGGGAAGGTGTCCAGAAGACCAAAAGTTGGTTCCTTCTGCTCCAGCAAAGGCTTTCCCCACTTTTCCGATTAATCATGGACCCGGATGCCTCCGAGTAACTTTCAACTTCCGACATCACCCAATCCGCCTCCTCCGAGGAAGAGACAAACAGAGTCACGTCGTCCGCATAGGCTACGACCCTCAAGGGGGGCGCCGAGGCCCGCATGCCCATCCTCACCCCCACCAAAGGTCCACAATCTAGTCTTCGAAGGAAGGGGTCGATCGCAAACACGTATAGCAAGGGGCTCAGAGGACAGCCTGACGCACCCCGGCCCCGACCTCGAAAGGCAGACCAATCCAACCGTTTACAAGTGGAAAGCTCTCAACCCCTCTGTATAACGTCTTTAATCAATTTACAAACCCCCCTGGCAGCCCATATTTCAGGAGAGTGGACCAAAGGTACTCATGGTTGACTCAAACAAAAGCTTTTGCCTGGTCCAGGGACAGTATGAACCCCTTCCAATGGCCAGCCCTGCCCCGCTCCACAGCCTCCCTGACACCAAGGACCGCACTAATCGTGCTATGACCCGGAACGGAAAAAGTGGGTGGGTCGAAGGGAAAAGGGGCGCGAGGCAAATTTTATCACCATTGAAAAGCACTTTTGCCAGGCTCTTTCTGTCCACATTGAGGAAACGCTATGGGACGTCAGTTTTTTAATGCGAGACAGATCCTTACCCCTTTTAAAGATGATCAAAGCTGACCTCTCATTGACCTGGGCAGAGCACCGGAGGATAAGCACTCATTTATGACCTCGGTCAATAGGGGAACCAAAGCGTCCTTAAAGATCTTATAAAACTCAGATGTTAGACCATCTGGACCAGGGGTCTTCTTGAGAGCTAAGCCGTCAATAGCCCCTTCTACTTCCTCCTCCCTGATCACACTTGTCAAATCCTCAAAAGGGAGGTCTACTCCTAACTTGGGAATACTTTCAGCCAGAAAAGCCGAACATCTGTCTCGGTTTAACTCCTTCTTGCTCAAAAGATGAGAGTAGAATGACCTAACGATTTCCAAGATGTCTGAACTGGACTTCCTCAGAGATCCTGTACTATCTTTTAGGCCCGTTACTATTTTACTACCAACCGAAATCCTACAGTTCCCGTAAGGGGCGGGGAGCGGTACCTGCTGAAAATCCCTCTCAAAAACTAAGGATGCGTGTCTGTCGTACTGACATCCTTTAAGCAAGGTTTTTACCCTGGAAACCTCATCCCGGTCACCTTCAGTCGAGACTAAATGTTCGAGTTTTCTCCTCAGGCTCTGATACAGGCGATACCTATTCAAGCTTCTGAGGTTAGAGGTCTGGCGGAAGAACCTCGCTGCCCTTTTCTTAAATATTTCCCACCACTCTGACTTACTATTGCATAAGCCCAGTAAAGGAATCTGGCTCTGCAGGAAATCCTCAAAGGATTGTCTAATCTCCGCTTCTGCCAGGAGTGACGAATTAAGCTTCCAATAACCCCTTTCCATGCGGGGTGTCTCTGCAACATTCAAAGAAAATAAAATCATACAGTGGTCGGAGAACTCTACCTCTACCACCGATAACGGTGTCGAGACAGCTTCCTCCTTTAAATAAAAACTATCTATCCTGGACCTAATCTCACTACCTCTATAATAGGTGAACCCTCTGTGGTCTGGGTTTTGCCTTATGTGGACATCCTCCAGACGAGCCGCACTAACTATTCTATTTAGTGCGACGCCATCATGAGCCACACCTCTGGCACTTCCCCGATCCTGAGATCTCGTGACGGTATTGAAATCTCCGCCAAAGATGACTTGCCGGCTCGTAAAAAGGAAAGGCTTGACCCTCGTAAAGAGACATTTCCTATCCCAGGCACTCTGGGGGGCATAGATGTTTATGAGCCTGAGCTCCTGTCCCTTCATGAGGACATCAAGGATCAGACACCTCGATCACCCGTCTGCATTCAACCGCGGCGGTAAAAAGAACCGCCACCCCGGAATATGGCTCGGCAGCAAGAGACCAGTAAGAAGGCCCTGCTCGCCATTCCCTCCTTGCCTTCCTCATGTCTGCCTGATCCGTCAACCTGGTCTCTTGCAAAAAGAAAACATCAGCTTCAACACGGCTGAAAAAATCAAACGCCGTATATCTAGCCACATTTGATTTTACGCTGGCCACATTAATACTGGCCAGCGTCAACGGAGTCGGTGCCGCCATCATTGATGATCAAGCTCGACAGCCTTCTTCTTACCGATGCCTCCATCTTCGTCGTCATCAGAGACTACGGGTTTCATTCTCTTCAGACTGATGGAGACATCCATTTCTACAGCACTCCTAGCTACTTTTTTCTCTCCACCACTGTCCCCTCTTTCCTTACCACCACCACTATCACCCCTATTCTGCCCAGTGTCCTTCCCTTCAAGTTTTTGGGGGCTCCTAGCGCTACTCTCAACCCCGCTTCCCGGAGGCTCCCTTGCCCTTTTTGGCACCCCGCCCTCGTTCTCCTCCTCCCCTGAAGAAGGGAAAAGGTCTTCCAGTGCTTGGTACCTATTTGAGGTCTCAGTCAGAGGGAGGGTTTTACCCTGCCTTCCTTTACACGGCACCTGGCTACTCAGGGTTAAGGGGATGGAGTGGTCCTATTCTAGTGAGGTCGAGGCCCCTCCCCTGTTCCTCTCTTTCTCCTTCCCCTTTTTTGCACCCCGTTTTGTGGGCCGCTTCTCCCCATCACTCTCAGCACTCTCTGAGTGATAAGAAGCTGCTGGGAGAGCGGCCTCCTCCTCTCTCTCTATCCTCCTGGTCTCCTCCTCCAGATCACCTTCCCTCAGAGGCTCAGACTGTTTGGTACCAGAGACCGCATCCGGGTTGAAGGTCTGGGAACCCCCGGCATGGGTCCGGGGGGCCCCCTCTCTTTCCCTTCTGCGAGCCTCCATACACCTCTGTTGTGCTGCCGATTTCTTTTTCTTTATCATTGGCCCCTCTGCTCCTTCACCATTGCTGTTATTACCCCTACCTTCTTCTTCCCTAACGTCCTCTGGTCTCGCTCTCCCTTCCTCCCGCCTAGAGGACATCAGGTTGGTGAAAGAGCGAGGGCAGTTCCTGAAGGGGTGCCCGAAGACACCACACAAGTTGCAGCGAATCCTCCCACATGATGCGGCCTGGTGACCTATTTCCCCACACATCGCGCATACCTGCGCCTTACATTGCGCACTAAAATGTGTGGGGTCACCGCTCCTGTGGCGGAGCTTCGGCTGCCCCTGGTAGAAGACTAGGATTCGATCTCACCCTAAGAAAAAGGAGGGTGGGATGTGGGTGACGATGTTACCTGTGACCTTCAGCTTGACCATGAATGTCCAGGCTCCTGACCAGATACCATGTTCATCCCTGATCTTGGCTGGGATCTGCATCACCTATCCATATCTGCTTAACCAGGTTTCGATGTCCACATAAGAAAGAGATTCGTTACTAGTCAAAACGGTCACTTTCTTAATGTGATTTTGGCGGGATATCGCTTGGGCCTCGAAATCCAGCCACTCGGACGTATACTTCTTAACCTCGTGACGGGACCAAAAGAGCTTTAAACCCTCGGCCCGCACGAAGCTAATGTCGTATATGGGGGACCCAGAAGCTTGAATCAGGGCAAAGATGTCAATTGCCCTAAAACCTATCCCAAACAGGAGCTCCACCACCCTTGCCCTAGGGGGACTAGCGTCAATGCCAACCCATTTGAGACGGACCACGTTTCTCCTGGGTACCCCCTGTCTGGTTGTAGGTGGGGGCCTGGTCCCCCCCCCCCCTCCCATCCCTTGTTCTCGGAAGGCGGAGAGCCCATGTCTCTCCATCCAAAAGGACAGCGGTATTTCCCTGCTCTCTATGGTGACCGATTCCTCCCCATTTTTCAGGGCCTCCAGAAAGCGGCGCTGGTTTTCTTCGCTACCTGTGATCGGTGGCAGCCTAGGACCTCCCTCACCCCCAGTTACTACTTTGGCGTAGCTCCGGCCTCCATCCGTGCCCGAGGTAGAGGGAACCGGAGGGGGCCCACCCTGTGGCCGGAGGAGGTGGTGGGCCAGCACCCTCCCCCTCTTTATGTGGTGTGCTTTTCCCTTCACCTGGACCTGAACCCTGACCCTGTTTACGTTAGTTTTTGTCCCTGTTTCCTTTTCTTTCCTTGCCTCATCATTTACTCCATTCAATTCCCTATTCACTCCCTCATTCATCCCTGCATTCACCCCATTATTTATTCCACCTCCTCCCTCTACCCTTTCCACATCATTTGCACCAACATTTGTTCCTACATTCAAAACTGGACCAACCACTTTGTCAATGCTTTCCACAATACCGTCGGGATCTACATTTTTTTTCCTTTTAGCTTGACTTAGGTCTATCTCTTCTCCTTGAATATCTTCTACACTCCCACACCTTGATCCCCAGCTCGCCTCTATTACTTCCCTCTCTATGTCAGGGCCAGACCCAGCTTTCCTAGCCTCTGATTTCCCAGGATTTTCTGCCGGGGTAATATGGAAAACACCCGGGATGGGGCCAAAAACTAGCCGAGTACTTTTTCCAATCACCTTCCTACTCTTCCCTTTTTTCCTTTTTCTTTGTTCCTCAGGAAACTCGTTCCCAAAGGCAAATGATTGCAGGTTAACTGGTGATTCTAACTTAATTATTTGCTCCAGGAGCATCCCACCTGGGCTGTCTATTCCACCCGGACTTTGGTTTCCCATGTCCTCCTCTAGTTCTTGAGGCCCTGCTTGCTGAGCAGGAATCCCACTTTGTACTTGAGATGGCTCTCCTACTTCTTGAGGCCTTGCTTGCCCACTATCCGCCTGAGGAGGTTCCTCAGGTTGAACCGGGACCCCTGACTGGTGTTCCTGCCCCTCGCCAACTTGTAGTTGTGGATCTATGATGGGGTCCTTTGATACGTCATCCTCCTCCATTCCTTCTGCTGGCTCTAAACTTTCTTCTAAACTTTCTTCTTCTCCCTCTTCTTCTTCCTCTTCTGCCTCCTCCTCCCATCGCTGTTTGTGACCTAACATCTCTTTGAATCTAGTTTGTACGTTTTTCTTTGAAAACCCCACTATTTTCTAGTATTAATTTTCTACACTTCGCTAGTTTTTTAATTTCCATGTTTACCTTGGTTATTTCTTTTTTAACTTCTTTTCGCTTTTTTATGCCTACACTTTTTGCTTTAAGTTTTAGTTCCTCAATTATTTGTTGCCTTACGATTAACGTTCTGCCATATTCCTCATGTTTCCTTAAAAAGAAAGATATTCTAGCAGCAATATTAGTTGGGTCCTCCCCTGGGATTAGCTGCCCCCAGTCTTTTAAAATGGTGAGGGTATTTTCTTTAGATACTGATTGGGGCTGAAACTTATTCTGTATTCTTTTGATAGTTCTCAATGGGGTGACCTTTGCAGAACCTTTCTTCCCTTTTACCAAGGCACTTTTACCACACTTCTCAGGGCCTGTATTAACCGTTGGGCTCGTGTTCTCATCTAGACAAGGATTGCTGGCCACCGGATTAAATGAAAAGTTGCCAGCCATGGATTTTGCAGAGGAACCAGAACTACCGAAAATATAGCACTTGTTGCTGGTAGCAGGGCTTGAACCACCAGCAGCAGTGCCAGGACTAGAAATAGAAATGCAAGGGACATTCTTTAAGCTAGAAGTAACAATTATAGCTTCTCTAATAGTACCAGGGGACACATTGAGGTTTTCCTCATTCAAGTTACTATGGCTGTTATCTCTAGCAACATTGTTGCCATTCAGGGACAGTTCTTTACTTTCACTGTGCTGTAGGGTCATATTTTTACTTTCACCACTTTTTCTGACATTTTTACTTTGATTTAGAAAACACTGTACAGTCTGGATACTGCTTTTGGGTGCGGGAGCCACGAGGAGAGACAGGGGCGCATTCACATGAACCCCGCTCGGATCCCCGCAACTAGCACTGCTACCGCCGGCGTCTCCTAGGGCTACGGGAGCCACGGAGAGAGACAGGGGCGCCACAACATGAACCCCGCTCCAATCCCTGCTGCCGCCAATGCCGCCAGTTTTGTCTGCAGCTGCGGGAGCTACGGGGAGAGACAGGGGCGCACCGGCGTGAACCCCGCTCCGATCCCCGCAGCGAACTCCGCTGCTGTTACCATCATTCATTCTGTCTGCAGCTGCGGGAGCTAAGGGGAGAGACAGGGGCGCACCCGCGTGAACCCCGCTCCAATCCCCGCAATGGACTCCGGCGCCGCAAAAAAAATTCTGACCTGGCTTGAGGCTGCGGGAGCCGCGGGGACAGACAGGGGCGCACTTAAGTGAACCCCGCTCAGATCCCTGCAGCGGTCCTCGCCACCTGTACTGCTCCGATCACCACCGACACCGCTCGTTTCTCCTCTGTCACCGCTTGGCTCCCCTCCGGCACTGCTCCACTCTCCACGAGCATCGATACCTGGCGGGATGTTTGAACAGTCTCCTCCGGCACCGCTGCTCCTTGGCGCGTCTTTTGAAAAATCTCCGGGGGCCGCCCGCACGTCTTTGCCATTCTCGCTCCGGTCTTCACGGCTGTCATTCTCACAGCCACCGGCATTCCCTGTTCTGCTGGGCTTCTCGCTCAGTGCCTTCTTCTTCTGCTTTTCAGCAGACTTTTTCGCCATCTGTCCGCTCCCAGACCTCCATCCATCTGCGGGGAGAGCGCGAAACACTTCTTCTCCCCCGCTTTTAGAGGCTTTTCTCCGGGCCAGTATGTGGGAATCCCGAACCCCCGCTGACTGATCCAGAGGGGCAGGCTGTTTAGGAATCCGCTTCATTGGGGTAGCTCTCCCCCCCAAGCAAGGAAAAAGACGTTCCGCAGCGCCGCAGCAACAGGGGCGCGCACAGTAACCCCCTCTGTAATGTGACTCACGTGTGTATTAATTTCCCTTACTGTGGACATCACTGTGATTATCCTTACTGTGACATCACTGTGTTTATCCCGAAAATGTGACATCCTGTGTTAAACTCCTGTACTGGGACTCACTGTGTATTATCCCGTATGTGACATCACTGTGTGTATTATTCTTGTACGTGACTCACTGGTATATTATCCTGGTACGTGACATCACGTGTATATTAATCCCTTGTACTGTGACATCACTGTGTTATTATCCTGTACTGTGACATCACTGTGTATCATCCCTGTACTGTGACATCACTGTGTGTATTATCCCTGTACTGTGACATCACATGTGTATATTATCCCTGTACTGTGACATCACTGTGTATTATCCCTGTACTGTGACATCACTGTGTTATATCCTGTACTGTGACATCACTGTGTATTATCCCTGTACTGTGACATCACTGTGTGCATATCCCTGTACTATGACATCATTGTGGGTATTATCTGTACTGTGACATCACTGTGTATATTATCCTGTACTGTGACATCACTGTGTATTATCCTGTACTGTGACATCACTGTGTGTATTATCCTGTACTGTGACATCACTGTGTGTATTATCTCTGTACTGTGACATCACTGTGTATTATCCCTGTACTGTGACATCACTGTGTATTATCCTGTACTGTGACATCACTGTGTATTATCTGTACTGTGACATCACTGTGTGTATTATCCCTGTACTGTGACATCACTGTGTATTATCTGTACTGTGACATCACTGTTTGTATTATCCCTGTATTGTGACATCACTGTTTGTATTATCCTGTACTGTGACATCTCTGTGTATTATCCTGTACTGTGACATCACTGTGTGTATTATCCTGTACTGTGACATCGCTGTTGTATTATCCCGTACTGTGACATCACTGTGTTGTATTATCCCTGTACTGTGACATCACTGTTGTATTATCCTGTACTGTGACATCACTGTTGTATTATCCTGTACTGTGACATCACTGTGTATTATCCCTGTACTGTGACATCACTGTTTGTATTATCCTGTACTGTGACATCACTATGTATTATCCTGTACTGTGACCTCCCTGTTTGTATTATCCTGTACTGTGACATCACTATGTATTATCCCTGTACTGTGACATCACTGTGTGTATTATCCCTGTACTGTGACATCACTGTTTGTATTAATTGACTTTCTGCATGAGGGAAACCAAAATAATCTTAATATTTTCATGTTCTAAACTTGCTGCTGTAGGTGTTGATGTGGAGCGGGGCCTGATGGTCTCCTTTCTGACGCTATTTACCAGAGAGGTCCATGGTGGATGGGTCCGGGTTCCAGACTACTTGCTGACACACAGCATTTGGAAACAATTACTAGGGGGAGCTGGTTATAAACATCTCTGTAATCACTTTAAGTTAGATACTGGCTCCTCCTAGTGGTGGCTACGGGGGGCCTGATTTTAGTATATATCCAGATGCCATTGTATGGGGAAGCAGGAGATTCTCTGGTCTGTGTTATAGAAACATTAAGCACAAATAATGATACATTGTACTGTTAATCAGCACTGAATGTACAGGAAGTGACATCTAAGTAACTGCTGAGATAATTAGCAAGATAACTCAGTAAATAATGCTCTAAAAAAATGTCAGTAAACAGTCAGTAAATATTTACAGGCTTTACTGCTGTTGGACAAACCTTCTCACTATGTGTAATTAACTCCATAAGATCCCAAGTGAAAGGTTCCGGAAAACCTGCAACAATTTCTCCTCTGTTTGCCCTCAGCAAACACATAACTCACCGCTTCGAAAACAATGAGACACTGGAGAGTCACATGACTCACAGCGATTATATAGAGAGATGAGATGGTAATAGTGAGATTACGGTATAATCATTTACTCAATTACTACTGCACCCGACCTGAGACTGGAGGAGAATTCACATTTTATAGAGCAGTTTTATAGTAGTTATATTCCCCTGTACAAAAGGGAATATTTGATATTATATTTTTGGGTACATAGAGGACAGTATTATAGTATTTATTTCTTTATACATAGGGCATTTTTTTAAATTGTATTTTATATTCTTGTACATAGGGGGCAGTAAATTTATATTTTTATATTCTTGTTTTACATAGGGGCAAGTATTATAGTAGTTTATTCTTAATTACAATGGGAAGTATTATAGGGTAGTTTATATTTTAACTTGTACATAGGTGGCAGTATTTAGTAGTTTATTCTTGTACATAGGGTCAGAAATTATAGTAGTTATTTTTTTACCATAGGGGGCAGTATTATAGTAGTTATTTTTTCTTGTACTTTAGGGGCAGTATTATAGTGGGTTATATTCTTGTACTTTAGGGCTGTATTATAGTAGTTATATTTCTTGTACATAGGGGGCAGTATTATAGTAGTTATATTTCTTGTACATAGGGGCAGTAGTATAGTATTTATATTCTTTTAAATAGGGGGGAGTATTATTAGTATTTAAAATTTTTCCTTGTACATGGGGGCGGTATTATAGTAGTTCTATTCTTGAAACCATAGAGGGCAGTATTATAGTAGTTATTTTCTTGTACATAGGGGTCAGTATTATAAGTATTTTATATTCTTTGTACATAGGGGGCGTATTATAGTAAGTTCTATTCTTGTACATAGAGGGCAGTATTATAGTAGTTATTTTCCCTTTTGTACATAGGGGCAAATATTATAGTAGTTATATTCTTTGTACATAGGGGGCAGTATTAAATAGTAATTTTTAAATTCGTACATAGGGGCGTATTATAGTAGTTTATATTTTGTTCCATAGGGGGGTATTTATAGTAGTTATATTCCTTGTTACATAGGGAAATATTATAGTAGTTAATTCTTGTACATAGGGGGCCCAGTAATTTTTAGTAGATATTCTTGAACATAGGGGGCAGTATTATAGTAGTTATATTCTTTTACATAGGGGGCAGTATTATGTTTTTATATTCTTGTACATAGGAGGCAGTATTATAGTAGTTAATATTCTTGCACATAGAGGACAGTATTATAGTAGTTATATTCTGTCATAGGGGGCAGTATTACAGTAGTTAATCTTGTACATAGGGGCAGCAGGGGCGTTGCTAGGGTCCCAAAACACCCGGGGGCCCCGGGGCCCCCTGTTTTTAAGTTTTGCTCAGAAGGGGGGGTTTTCACAGGGCGTTTTTTACGCCCCATGAACCGCGGCATGTGTTTTTACAGAGAAAAAACTGTGGCCAGTGGTGTTCCTCTGAAGCTCCCACAAATATTTATTCTCCCAAGAACAGGTAATCGTGCTCTCAGTGACAGCTATGAGTTTTACCATAATTTTGGCCCGTACTTCGGGTGTATTGAAGTGCAATTACCGCCAAAGGGACGGACCAACATTATGTTTTTGTGAACATACCCCAGCGTATTTGGGATAAACTGCTGTAATGCGGCCAAAGTTCGCCCCAAAATACGGTAAAATCAAGCGGTTTAGGGGTAGGATTAGCTGCTGTTTTCCCTGCACATAAAACCCCCCCCATAAAAATAAGTGACCTGCCGCTTTTTTTCAGGGGGAAAGTGAAAACGGATGGGAGGTGGCCCGGAGCGCTGCTTGGGAAATTTTCACGTTTGGAGAGCACGTACCCTTTCAACAGCAAGGCGTATAGCGGTGCGCACAGGTCCGTGCCACCTTTTCTCTTGTGTGAACAGACCCTTAGGGCAGTACAACGTTTTGTTTTGGAAGTACACTCTGTTCAGCGTGTACTTCCAAGCACAGGGGGGCCGGGGCCATTCACCTCCCTACAGAGCCGGAAAAAAGTGACTCACTTCTCTCCCCTGGTGTTACAATATTGTGTTATTGTACACACGGGAGAACGAGATGAAATTTCATTGCTTTTCTGTGAGAACTATGAATTTCAGTAATTGTGGCGCGCATGTCGGGCGTATTTGAAGAGCGCAAATACGCCACGAAATGCCGCCCCTGATTTAATGCAGTGTGAACAGAGCCTTAGTCTGGCTGCAGCAGCTAAAATCATACACAACCCTGACAAATGACAAGTTTTTAAAAAATTTATATTCAAAAATGAATTTTGTCATCAGGTTGGTAGTTTACATGTCTAAGGGTATGTTTTTTTTACATGGCGTAAATTGCGGTAATCCATAGTTCTCATAGAGAACTATGGATTACACGTCCTCCCCCCATGCGTACAATACGATCGTATTGTATGCTAGGGAGATAAGTGACAAAATCAATGCCATGTCTATGGCCTCCCTCCCCGTGCTTCGAGAAGACGTGCTGATCAGCGCGAAACTCCTGAAGCACACAGTGTATTGGGGGCGCTACCGTACAGTCACAAAAACACCGTGTGAAAAAATAGCCTAAGGGACACCCCAGGCAGGATTATGTTTTACTTATGTGAAAAGAGGTGATATTGTGGATATGGTGTTTTGTAATACACCAATATACATACAACATATACAAGTACATACACAGAGACATACATACACAAAGAATATATTCAAACATACATACACACACACATACAATGCATACACACACACCAAACACATAAACAACATAACACAGACAATCTATAAAACACATACACACATGTATACACAAAAAAATACAATACATACACACATTTCATACACATTCAGTACAGTTCACATTCAGGAACATTTATTTTGTCTCCCCCTTTTTACACTACTTAGAATTATTGTTCGGGACTGAGGCTCCTCACTCCTCCTCTCACCTTCTTGTGGTCTGGTCCTGGGCGAGATAAGAGCAGAGCAGGGCGGAGCCTCTCATTGCCAGACAGCCCCGGGTTCCAGACTCCCTTCACAGTGTGAGCAGCCGGCGCCCCCCTCCTCCCTCCTGAGCTGCCGTCACCCCGGGCAGTCGCCCTCCCCCTCCCTGCCAGCACTTTGCTGCTGCTGCTCCAGGGGACGCAACAAGTGGAACAGCTTGTTCGGCTCTAAGGTCACGGTAATGACCTGGAACGGACGTTCTGAGATTCCCGGGGGCACAGGGAGTTGGTCCGGGGCTCGTGCCCGAACAAACCTACCTAGCGACGCCCCCCTGGGGGGGAGTATTACAGTAGTTATTATTCTTACATAGGGGGCAGTATTACAGGGAGTTTTAAATTCTTGTACATAGGGGGCAGTATTTAATAGTAAATTATATTCTTGTACCTTTTTAGGAGTTTCAGTATTATAGTAATTATATTTCTTGTACATAAGGGAAATATTATAGTATTATATTCTTGTAAAATAGGGGGAAAAGTATTTTTAAAAAAGTAGTTATATAATTCTTTGTAAATAGGGGACAGTATTATAACAGTTATATTCTTGTTACATAGGAGGCAGTATTATAGTATTATATTCTTTTGGGGGGTAACATAGGGGAAGTTCATAACAGTAGTTTTATATTCTTGTACATAGGGGCAGTATTATAGTAGTTATTTTCTTGTACATAGGAGCAATTTTTAATTTTTGTTAAAATTTTATATTTATTCATATTTTGGGTCCCGTTTTAGCCATGTATAGTAGTGAAACCATATCTGTTAAGGTGAACCAGATATGGAAAGTGATTTTATAGAGCTGAATCAAGGTATTTGAAATAAAACGAAATTGAGACCGGAAGGGGGCGAAGGGGGCTAGGAGGAACGCCTTTTCTTTGTAAGTATCTAGGGTTCTCAAAAAAAAAAAAAAAAAAATATTTCACCATTGCTCAGTATTGCTGTCTATCTTGCAGCCATCTAACCTCCTGGCTTACCACCAAATTATTGCCCTGAGAATCTTTTTCCACTCAGCGCCTCGCTCCTTCCCTTTTACCCATGTATTATTTACCAACTCTCTTTCCCTTTTCAAATACCACAAACCACCTGCTCACATTTTTGCTGGCACAAACGCTGCTCATACTCATCACTGAACCATTGCTTTATTTTTCTTTCTCTGCTTCTTGCTGCAGGTGACATTTCTCCTAACCCCGGCCCACCCTCCATTAAATGCTCATCCCTACCTCCTCCTCCCATAGAACCCTGCTAACCTAATTGATATTCGCTGTACATCTTTTCCAGTCCCTTTGAAATGTGCTCTGTGGGAACGCACCGAAACCGTCTGGGAACAAACTCACTGCTTTTTCATGACCCGTTTCTCTCCAACTCCCTCAACCCTAGGCCCCACAGAAAAAAATGGTCCCGCCCCTCTGACACCGCTTCCCCTTTCCCC